>PVJX010006177.1:0-79660 GCA_004027295.1 Dolichotis patagonum
TTTAGTCGGACTTTCTCAATCTCAGCATCGCTGGCATTTGGGTCCAGATAACTTGCTGTTGTGCAGGACTGTCCTAGGCATCAGAGGATGCTTGGAGCGTCCCTTGTTTCTCCCCATCAGATGCCAGTTGCAGCTCTGGAGTCACAACAACTAGAAATGCTTACAGACTCTGCCAGTTGTGCCACTGAGGGCAAAATCTGCCCCTGTTGAGAAATGCTGCTTAAGTCATAGTAACTAAGAAGAGAAGAGTGTAATAAGAAAACTACATAACCATGCAGAGACCAGAAACCGTAAATTTAATTAGGTTCCAAAATATATGGCAAAGGAATTTTCTTTAATTGGAATAATTGTCATGGATATAAGAGTGGCTAACGAGAACAAGAACACAACATTTTGTATGTGCTGTTGTGAAACCAGCAATATCCTGGAGAGATGGAGAAGCAAGACCAGAAGAATTAGAGATTTCAGAGTGGCTGAAGAGGGGATTTGCTGGAAATAAAACAGTTTACAAAGGTATGAAATATTTGGGAATTCTAATTCGGAAGTGTTATATCCTCTTTATACCACTAATTATTCCTGCACATACCTGAAGGCTTAACTGAGAAAATGTGTTCTTGCTGACTTCATTTTCAAGGAAGGAGCAGGCTGGTCTGGATCTTCTGTGTCTCCATATGAACACGGGCACAAATTGGACTACAATCTTTTTTTCATTTGACTTTTTGATGTTGGATTGAATGTTAAGACTTTGTCTAATGAACATGGTAAAAGCTTTCATGTTGAAACCAACATTTTTAGTTACATGGTACTAGCAGTATTTTTCTAATATATAACCTTATTAAGTAATTCACATAAATTTAACTTATTTATATTAGAAATATAGTTTGCACTATTAGTCTGACTATTGGGTTGGTAGACAGATAATCACTTTACCTTGTTAGTAGGCAAAGTTTTATTTTATACTCTTAAAATATGCATACATATTATATATATATAATCATATTAGGTACAAAATTAATGGAGTCGGAAGTAGTTAAATGATGTAACATTTTCTTTTTTCACTAAAGTTTCTATTTTCTTTAGCAAACATGGAATTAAAAAAGAGTGTCTTCTAAAGTTCGTGCATTTAAGTTTCACTTGATTGTTTCTGTTCTAAATGTTTAAGATATTACAAATCAACTTCTTTTCTGTTTAATTTCCATTTGAAATACTTAGCATGGCAAGTTGTAATTTTCCTACAATTGCTAAATCCTTTGAAAATAAGAGTTAAAAAAAGAAATAGAAATCTCTTTTAAAATAATGTAAAGATCTTTTTTTCCCCTTAATGACCAGAAATTTCTAAAATCCTGGTTTCTAAAAACCATGCCATTTTGAAATTTCCCTGGCGGACAGCACTGCTGTGCTGTATTACATGTGGTTAGTGTTAGTCACATCCTTGATGTAACATAACACAAGCCAGCTAAGGTAATCCAATGTGACATATGACAGCACTGTGAGCCCAGTCTGGGATATCTGAAAATATGCCATCTTTTAAATACTACGGATAGATAGCATGGTAGGCCAAGACTGTAAACTCTACTGTTTTCGTTCTGAACACAACACATGCAAGGTTCTGTGATAATTAAAGGGTAATTTCCACTGTGGTAGATTCAAACAAATGGTAACAAATTATAATTTTTCTCATTTGAGAGTTTATACTGGAAGCCACTTAAGTTAAATCATTAGGAAAAGCAACCACTAAAGATGTGTGATTTTATGTTATTACAACTTTAAGAATGAACAAAAATTTTTCAGATATTGCACCTATGAACTAACAAGAATTAGTATTATATAAAGAGGTGAGAAGTAGACATTTGATATGCAGTTATATGTATGCCATTTGTTAAGAGTGTTCAGGTTGAATCAAGTAATTTTATTAACATTAAAAGAAAAAAGTCTAGAAACATGAGCACTTCGGCGAAAATATAAGTTTTCTACATATGTTGTTGAGTTTCTCTGTAAAAAGTCTTTCTGTCCTCAACCTAATTTATTGTGCAGGCTGTGGAGAATTTGAAAACCATGTTTTCTTCTAGGATTACTTCAAGATCAGTTCCTTTGGTTTTAAATTTGTTTCACATTTGTTCGAGTAAAAAATACTAGCACTAATAATTCTTGATGAACAGTGATGAGTTACAGAAATGAAAATAATGTGGACACTAAATTTGATAGAGGGTGGAAGAGGAAATTGAACATAACCTGTACATCTTCAAATGAAAAGGTAAAACTGAAATATAAGGTAAAAGATCAGCAAAGCTGTTGTCTTTGTGAGATTTACAACTGAAAGTTGTAACATGTTACTGCCTTGTTCAATTGTATTTTAAAGTGACCTAAATTTATGAAAAACCTTATTAACTGTCCATTTAAGTAAAAATCATTTAGTTATTCCTGTACAAATCAATAAATAACCTGATTTGAGTAAGTTTGGAAAACAATTCACTCTCTTTCAAATTAAAAAAGTGTATATCTTTATGTGATTATAAATATGCAAATACATTATTGTCAAAGGATGAAGATGACTAAACTGCTGAAATGACTTAGGTTATAGGAAGAAAATGCTATTTATCTCAGGTTCGATAACAAAAATTCTTAATACTTCAGTATTACTCTTACACTGTTAGAAATGTTTTTTTAATCCTTTAATTTGAAACTGCAAAGTACACATTGTTTATTTTGAAGACAGATTGTATTATCCTATTTCACAAAAAGGAAAACTGAGACTCAAGGTTTTTCTATGATTGATGGGATGATAATTTTTATTCAGGCTTTAACTCTGAAGCCCACTACATTTGTTTTTATGGAACTCATGAAATTAGAGATCTATTGGAGCAATATTTGAAGATGTCAAACTTTAAAGACAATTTAGCATTAAATTCACTATGCATCTGTGTCATTATGGTTTTATATTTTTATAATGCTCAAATAGCGCATAGAAATTACTTCTTAAATGCTAGTTAGTAATTAGGCCAAGCCAAGTTAGTGGTTAAAAACTTATTAGTATTTTACATTTAGTCTTATAGAATATATTGGAATGGAAATATAATAATGTACAATGAAAACAAAATGTAAGATCTGACATTGTTAATTTAATGGAAGCAAAAATTGTCAAAGTGATACAACAATCTACAAAGCTTATTAGAAAAATAAAACAAGCTTCTCTGTTTGGAGGAAACTAAAAATAACAAGGCATAAACTGATAAAATTAAGTTAAAACAAATTATTTTATTCACTAGCTTGACTTTAAGAATGTTATTTGAACATTTTTCCTAAATTAACTATCCTCAACTATGCAGTGTATTCTAGAAGATATCTACTAGAAGGAGGAGTGAGATAATAGGGAAAATGTTAATCATTCTTCAGAGACTGTTACGACTACATTTTTCATGGGTTATTAATTCTCACAGAAAGCTATGGTATACACTAAGAACTAAAGCTTGCAGAAGTTACATGACTTATTCAAGTCATATAGCTAGTAAGTTACAAAGTAAGGATTTTAACACAGTCATGGAATTGAGAATTTAAAATTCAGAAATTATTGAACAATATGTATATTAATTTTGGAAGAAATAGAGGCAGGGGATAAATGAATGATAGAAAATAGAAAAGTAAGTAAAAGAGAACGGGAGTTTTTCAAACTAGTGTTCTGGTATTTGAAAGACTTACCTATGAAGAGCTGTAGGACTCAACATCATAGTAAATAGTTCTGTGGTTATGCAGGTGAATTAAGTAATGAAGAATCTCATAGATAATCGGTTGCATGCATTTTGACCTTTAAAATACCTTAAGGCAAAGCATGGGATTTGGGTTCAGACACCTCTAATTCATTCCCTTGCTGTCTACTTAACTAAATGTATTACTTTACACAACTTTGTTCATCAGATCCGTCATGCTCACCTCTGTAGAATAACTGTCAGGGCTACTTACCTGTGTTCCATGTTTTGTAGTAAGATGTTGACAAAAATCTAAGCAGCTCATAAAGGCAGAATTCCATGCTCTGCTTGGCTTGCGGAACCTTTGCAGGTCAGCTACAGCTCTGCACCCTACAGCCAGTTCTTCTGGAATATGCTGGTCCCAAGGCAAAGAAAGATGCAGGACACAGGATGGCTCAGAAAAGGTCTGCTGAAGTGGCCTATGCCTCACTCTCATTGACCTTTCAGTGGATGTGAGGAAGTCACATACCCAAGCCTCCTGTGAGCAGACAGGATTGTATCAAAGTCTCATGGAGAAAAGCAAAGAACGGGGGTGGGGTAACTCTGGAGTCTACCACAGCACCCCTGGGATTGCTGTGATGATTGGTGATGAGAAGAAAAAGTAAACCCCCTGGAAGAGTTTCAGGCACATAGCAGTGGCCTAGAAATTTTATTTCACTCATTTCCAGTGTAAGATCCAGGGCCAAGCTGAACAAAGATAGACCTCATGGAGTATTGGGGCTGCTTATAAAAATATTCCACCACCTATTTTGTTTCTAACCCTTTATTATAATAACCGATCAAGCAAGTGAGTGAATTACTGTATTTCTCATTAAAGATGGAAAATTTCAAGGAAAATTGAAGCTTTAAAAACAAGAACCACAATGTGTAGAATGGCTTCAGTTCTCCTACAGAACTTTCAATAAGAAATTGACAAATTAAGATCTGACTTTTAAAAGCACACTCTTGATTTCCTTAGATATTCTTCATGTCTTACAAATTTATTTTGTAACAACTGTAGTACATAGTGGTAAATTATGTGCGGTTGTGTGTGTTATGATTACAGTGTTGTAGATGTCTATGCATAAAACAATGAAATGAACACTATTAATAAGATAGTGAAGCAAAGTTTTGATGGGAAGGTGGCATTTGGGACACTAGATGCAAATAACTTGGTGAGGCTTCTATTTCAGTATGAAATCTCCCAGGGATTTGGAGACAGGAGGAAAATTCCCAACTGAATGTTTCTGAAAAGGTGTCTTTTCTAGGTCATGTGGTCAACTCCCACAAGAGGATTACTTTTTAAAATGAGTAATGGATTTGGTCCTGTAGATGTTTTAGATGAATCCTTAAGGAAAAAGCCAAGAAGGTTTGCCTTCTCTCCCGGAGATCAAGGAGACCACTGTGTTTTTGGTATGGAAGGGTTTTGCCCCTGTCTGGCCATCAGTGGAGGCGTGGCTTTGGGACGTCTACTGGCAGCCCAGACTTTCCAGAGTGGCTGCATTTCAGCTTTAAGGTAGTGCTTAACTGGCAAAGTACTCTGAGTCCCTTTTGAATAAAAATTGTAACAGTACAAAAATAGTTCTTCCCTTCAGCTGACAAGTCAGTCAACATCACCCACTGTGTAAAGTGTCACTATGGTATGAAGTGGCCTTTTGTGAGTACTTGAGAAAAATTTATATCCCAAGACCAAAATAATCAGTTGTGATGATTTGCTACCATTTTTCATGATAAATTTTAATTGAGAAAAAAATAATTTCAGATGAAAATGGTTATTTAAATGCTTCCACAGAAACAAATTTTTGAGAATTATATTATGGGAAAAATGTATCAGAATGTTATTGATCTGCCATTCTCCATGATAAATGTATTAAATAATAGAAGCTTGTTCTCAGATGATTTTTCATTACGATGGGAGAGTCATGTCCTCTAAATAGAACACATGCTCAGAAAATTAACAAAAAATGAACACAGACAGATTGATGTTTGTTATTTATTACTAAGGGATCCCATAGTATATAAACGCTGCTTTGATATTACTTAAATTAGGAAATTATGCAAATTCATTTTTGTGTTGCACAATGTTTTCGAAAACAATGTGTCTGATACATTGCAAAATTAAATAATTTAAAATAATTAGCAAAACATGAATATATTTTGTTTAAAAATCCTACCAGTTATTTATAAAAGAACAAAAAATTACATAAATAAGCCTCTCCTTAATGGTGTGTGTTCTCTGAACTTAGGTTCAAACCATATGAGAGCAGAACACACAGTTGACCCCAGAGTAAATAAATAAATAAGTTCCCCAAAACATTTTTTTTAACATCGTTGTTTACAGTCTTGAGATTTGGAGCATTCCATGGCTCTGAATCTCAAGTTCAACCACATAAAATAATGTGAAATAAAACACGTACTTTATGCTCCAACTCATAAAAGGAAGGCTACGAGATCGTGAATGATTACAGCTAATTGGTGATTGCACACGGGTCATGTTCAACAGAAAGCTGCCTTACTTCTTTCATTTCGGTTCACAGTCCCTGTTTAAAATCAGAGGTTACAGAAAAGGGGTGGTACGTCGCGCTGATTGAGTCCGGAGTGCTTTCTGCTCACTTTTGATGCTGTGAAATGAAAAGCAATGTTCGGAATACGAACTGAAACCAGGGGGTCCGTGGGGGGCGGAGGGCAGCCTCACAGCCTAAACCAGTTTGCAGTTTGCTAGTAAACATTCATTCCTCTCACCTCTCCTCCTACTCCTGGTTTCAAGGGTATTTTTGAAGAAATTTACAGTGTTCTGTGGTAAATGTATAAATGAAGTACTCAGTTATGTTTTGAAAATTTCACTGAGACTGCACGAATGAATTCGATTTCACCCAAGTTTTCCAGGTCAGTATGGAATGTCTCTGCTTCAGCTTGGATATGCTTAGTCTCAAATATTCTTTAATCTGCAGAAGATTCTTAGATTTATATTATTTTAAAGAAGTCTACTTCTATACAGATAATTCACATTTTAATTATTTTATTAAACCCAATAATGAGGATTTTATGAAGATATTTAAAAAAAAAACCCCACACTGAATCTCAAAGCCCAGTACAGATTATTTACCCACAAATTATACTGTGCGTGGTGATAATATTAATGTGCAATATATATGTTTATCTTTTCCAAAAGAGAAACCTGACAGACATCTTATTGCTAATTCCTGCTTGACAAATGTTTGGATCTGAAAAGAAGATTATGCTATACACCAGAATCATCTACTAGAGAAATCTCAGATTCATTGGTAGGAATACATGCAATAGAGTTAAAATGTTAGATTTTTAAATATTTAAATGATGTTTATCTGTTATCGACTCTTTTCTGATATTTGAACTTGTTTTTGCAACACTACCTGAATTATTCTCAGGAAATGCTTTTTTCAAGATTTCTCTAAATGTGGAAGTTTCTAGTCAGTTTTACTTCTATTCTGAAATGAAATCTTTCAACTGATAACCAAAATTAATAAGGTAGAGATATTTTTCTCCTAAAAATTCATTTATCTTTACACTAATGCTATTATTTGAGAGTAAAAAATTAAAAAATCTATGCAACGTTAACAAGATAACTTACAAACAAGTTTAAAATGGCTTCAAGTGAAACTCAACCCATATTGTGTTGAAATTCCTAAAGCTTTGATTAAATCCTAATACATAGAATCCAGCTGCACCAAATTCATCTGATGGAAACATTTGATAATTGTTCACCTTATACCCTTATCATCTATACACATTCTCTGCCATTCTGTCCTTGAAAAAATAAACTCAAAGTAAAAAAAAGAAAAAGGTGGTGGTGGTAAAAAAAAAAAAAAAAAGATTAAACAGCAGTCGAAACACGGAAAAGTAGCAATCTCTGAAAATAAAAACAGAAAACCTCTACAATAATGTTTTATTTATCACATACAAACGTGTTTTCCTAAGAATTATTTCCAGTATGGGCCACCATATGGTAGTAGAAAGCCATTACAGAAATGAGCTAAGATGGTTTGTATCACCTGCATAACTTGTTTTGCTCTATGCCTGCAGGCTTCAAAACCCGCTTCCCATATTTTTTTCCTTTCTTTAAAAATAATGTACATCAGTTTAATTTATCCCAGGTCCTGACAGAAGGATCAGATTTTAAGCATTTAATGCTGTGGTTTCAAATCCAATTTCTCAGTGTTCGTCATTTCAAAAGTGGCCGAATTCAGCTTTCGCAAAGGTTTAAGACGCTGGGGAGGAGCCGCATACTTTCCGAAGCCCGCATTGATGTTAAAGGCGGCTCTGTATTGGGAAGAGCAGTCCAGGCTGGACTCTTCTATAGAGCTCCAGGAAATACTAAACCCCCCACCTACTCCAACAAGAGCCTCTTCTTACTGGTGTCAACCCGGGAATACTTTGCACCCTGAAAGGGCATAGTGAATAAATCATCTATTTACAGGTTTTCTGAACAAGGACACTGATTGGTTGGTGCCTTTTCCTGAAAGGAGGGTATCAATAGATCTGCTGAAGGCTGGATTCCACTGAATGTGCTTGGAAGCAAATTTCTTTATGACCAATGGAATTTTTATCCATTCAGACACTGAGCCACGAGGTCCCTGCACAGTAAAATCATTGTAGGCTCTCTTTATTGGTGGTGGGGGAACCTCAAAAGGTCAGGAGTCCAGATTGCTTCAAATAAACATCCAGAATCTCAGATGGTTTTTTGAAATGGGCCCAAGTTTACTTGAACTTCTTTCTCTGGTTTGGAAGTAAGGCTGAAAATTTCACAGAAACAGATTTTCTTATGAGATCTCAGAATGTTGTGGTTTAAGTAAAGTAATAAACAAACTTGAAAAATGAAAGGAAAAATTGGCTCAAACTCACCTGCTTCATTCTGCTAAATGCCTCAAACTGAGTGGCATTGTGCAATCTTTTAAAAAGAGGGGGGAAAAGTCATATAAACAGAGTTTGGTTTGGGTTTAACACAGAATTATCAAATGTTTCTCCGAGGAGGTTTAAGACCCCACTGCTCGTCCTTGCATTTCAGTAACTTTCACCTATTTTGCAATATATTGCCCTTATCTTCAGTATGGAAACTTCAGTATTAATCTTCCATTTTTAAACTATTAATAAAGAATAACTCTTTGGGTACTTAAAGTGGAATAATTTCTGTTTATTTCTGAGTATGATTACCTACACACACTGTTGTATTTGCGTGGTATCTATAACATGAAAAAGAAGGTAGATTGTTTTCGAATCAGTTCTCACATCACAAAACATTTAATCATCATGAAGCAAGCCGTCAAGTAGGCATTTGTATCTCCCTTTACGAGTGATAAAATAATATTTTGAGAAGATGTGGTAATCTGCTCTGTTGAACACATATTATTCTACTACTGTGAAGCAGAGGTAGTAGTTAAGTTGAAAATGTCTCACTTAAAACACCATATGCTTTACTAGTAATTTATAGTTTCCTGTAGGGTAGTTGTTATGGTTTTCCCCATGATCTTCCTTTTTGTTCATTTATCCCTAACTAAAATCCTTAACCCTAAAGATTACATAAAATGTATTACTCATTTTATATGTTACCTGGAAAGTGTGCCTGGCTTAAAAATCATTCTTAATTGTAAACAATAAAATTCTATAGCTAAGAAATTGTATTATAATGACACTGGTATAAGTTTGTAAGTACTCTCCATCACACAAGGACTTTTTGTATTTGTTATCCCATCTGATCCTTGCAAAAAGCCAGGAGGTAGGAGGGTAAGGCATCTTGACCCATGTGCTAAAGTGAAGAAAATTGAGGTTCTATGAAATTAAAAGATTTTCCCAGTCGTAAAAGTAAGAGAGAACCAGAAAAAAACTCCAAGTCAATTCCTTTACATGTGTGAATTATTCATAGTAACAAAGACTTTAGAATTCTACCTGGTGGTCACTTTTTACTATCTCTTTTTATTTTCTCACTCTTCCTGCTTTTCAATTATGCATTTTCTCCACAGTGTTTCTGCATAATTCAGCTTTCTACATACATCGTCCTTCTCATGGAAACCGCTCTGCACTAACTGATAAAATCCAAACGACGTTTGCAAAGCCCAAAGTAGTCTGGACACACGATACGGATGCTGTTCCTGGGTTACCCATTTAAGCTATGTATCAAGTCTAAATTTAATCAAGGCCACATTTTATTTATACATTTCATGCATTAAACTCATTTAAACTTTTAGTCAGATTTCATTAGAAGAAATACTACCGTGCACATCATGCAGTAGTAAAGCTAATGTGCTTCAGGAATTTGAAAGGAGTTAGAGATCAGGAGTCTGATTTCAAAATTTCTTTTTCTTTCCCTCCTTAGTGCTTGCAGCAGGTCTGGGAGCGGCCCAGTTTGTTTCCTAGGACACTAATACAGTCAGCATGCTCTGTACAAATGTGTAAACACAGACATTCCCTGTAATCAGGGAGGTTGGTGTCTTAAGGCAAGATTATGTTTTTTTAGGAAATGCAATTTATGTTCAGGATTAAGTTTCGCTTGCAGACTGATAACGTCTGTGGTCCAGGGAGATGATGATAAGTATTGTGTCCTAACTGCCTGCCTACCATTTGAAGTCTTGAGTCAGTCTTCCTGGATCCCCCTCAGTCTCTCGATCTCAAATAAAACTGTTTAGATTCTTCCCTTCTTAGAAGGATGACCGGAGTAAATGATACGAAAATAATGGAAATTTAAAAATTTAAAGCATCTATGAGCCGCATGGGTAAGTGCAGAACAATACAGAATGACATGAGGAGAGCACACAGATGACAGCAAGGCTAACATCTTTCTTCACAAGTCAGGAAATTTAAATTTATGTCTGGCACTTTGGGATTCTTGAGGTTGAGGTTGGGGGTGGGTAGCAAGTTAGACACGACTCTTACAGTGTAGTCGGTTTAGTCTGCTTGTGGCATGGCCTTAATATTATAAAACAAGTTAAGTATATGACAAATATTCTCTCTTTATAAACAAAAGTTGAAATAAATCCACCCAGAATACCAAGTAACCCCTCACCATAAATCTTCCCATCAAAAATTACTTTCTTCTCTAATCCAGGGAAAAATAGTTTTCACAAGTTAAAAGGGCAATTTCCATATCCCAAACACAATTTTTGACCTCATATAAATTCATGAGACTTCTTTCTCCCCCTCCTCCTCCTCTTCATTTCCTTTCCATTTTTTTATACCTCCAGAGAGCAAGAGCCACACCAACTCCCACGCACACGAAACACTCACCGTAGAAAAGAGAACTATACTGTTGGTCACAGCTGATTATTTTCCATCTTTACAAACAACAACAACAACAATAGCAACAACAACAAATTCCAGCTGCATTAAATACTCAGAACTGGAATGTCACAAAGCCAAGTAACGTGCATTTTCTTTTCTTTTCTTTTTTTTTTGAATCAAGGTAAGAGGTACAGCTTAGCAAAGACCATACCCACAGAAACCTGCGCCTGTCAGGGCCTGACTTAGAGAGGCAGAGTGCCACCGGACCCCGTGAAGGGAAGCCTTGCTTGTTTGCTCAAATATATTTGTTAAATTATCTGTTTGTATCAATTAGGAGGACAGGCCTTAGGAATGCTGCTCTGACTTGATTAATAAACGGAATAACTAGATATGCTCTGACGGGCAGCGACGGGCAGCTTTCTCTGTTCTGACTCTTCCTGTTGTTTTCTTCTCAAACTCTGAAAAAAAAAAATCCACATTGTAGTTTAGAAAAAACACAAAATCTCTTCATCCCCTCCTGTTTTCCTCCCACTTCCCACAAAACTTTATGGCACTCAATCCACCTTTTTTCAGGATCACTGATTTTTTATTTAATGAAAAGAGTACTCTGGCCTGAGCCGTAATATAAGTGACCGAGAGTAGTGTAAGGACGTATTTTGTGCTCATAGCATGAATGTTTAAGGTAAGGGGTGGAAAATTGAAAATAAGGGACCAAACGGAAACTGACATCACTGCAGTCCCGCTGCCTTCACCGGGGAGAAGAATATTAGTTCTTGTCTGACGTACCTTTCCCATAAGGTGTAAAAAGCACCCCGCACGAAGGGAGAATATGAAAGCCAGAGCTTGTCTGATCGCCTGCACGTTACTTATACACACGCCCATTGTTGTAAACTGGCACGGGCAGAGCCGCTGATTCTAACCATATGGCTGCAGGCAGAAGTGCTGGAGTTTTCTCCAGGGTGCCCACACAGTGTCCTACTGGCTTCCCAGACTGCAGAAGAAAATAAAAAATGTGAGTTTTCCCATTATGAGATTTCATCCAGATGCGCCTGCGGTTTTGTATTAAATAATGAGTCTTGGATTTGAAACGGTATTAGGATTTTAGGACTTTGCAGGCTATTTGCGTTTCTCCACTGGGTGGCGCCTAAAAGCTGAAATACACACTGAAGCCAACTCTCAGGCCGGACTTTGAAAATGCAATTTAAAAAATATCACGTAAGAGCAGCGGATTAATTCAAAACTACTACTTTTCTAATCACATTACCAGTTCATAGTGTTGAATGGCATTCAGACTGTTACTCGTTGTTTTGTGATGCCAGCTGAGTGGAAAATAACTGTTTTTATAGAGAACATGTAGAAAGTGGAAAGAGAATTTATGCTGGTAAACTGGAACTTTCTGAACAAGTATCAGGAAGCAAATATTTTCTACTCAGTGTATGCACTGAACACTCCGTGTATGCAAGTGATCGTGATGATTTCTCTACAGACATGCTTTTTCGTAGTGTCTTTCAGTTTTGAAGGAAGGTATTTCTTGTCCTCTTATAGCCTTCAACGTTCTAGAAAAAAATTTTACTTAATGACAGACCTTGGTTATGACTCCTTATTAGTAGCTCCTGCAACGATTTTTATTGTTTCTGAAACTGAAATTTTGGTCTTTGTACTTTTTAAAACTGAAATTTGGGACCAATGTGGGACATTCATTTCTGTTTATTAATATTCCACTGCTGTATGTTACATGATTCACAGGTTAGAAACAGAAATTCACCTCATAAAGACTTAGCTCCCAGGGGGATAGAGTTAAGGTTTGTGGGTGCCTTAATTTTCAGAGTGCCAAGTTGGTATTTTCCTCTTTTGCTTTCTAGCACGAACTTCTATTTCCCAAACATCTTTGAATTTGCAGATCCTTCTTCAAGTCTTTTGAAAGGTAATGATAAAGAAACAAGTGTCACCTTAAGTATAAGTGTCACATACACCACGGTTAAGCTCTTCTGCTGCCGTTAGCATCTGGTTATATGAGCCCAGTCCCATCTCGCCTGCTTTATCATTAATCAGAAAAATATATCATATAGGCAAATTTGTGAAACAAGTGATACTATTTTTTATTTACAGTCACTTCCTCTTCCCCTGAGTTTATCTCAACATCACCTGTAGGGTAGTTGAGAACAAAGACACAGGTATTAATTAGACATTAGGTAGAATCTAAGTTAGTTTACATTATGCTGAGTAACCTTCATGTTTCCACTGGCTTTTTGGAAAATGGGAGTAATAATCTGAATAGATAAAGGTGGTTTTGAGTATTAAGTTATATTAAAAATAGGAAGCATGTAATATATGAGGCCTATGGTAATGTGTCAAAAACTGGTAGATAGCTGTCATCAAGAGTAAATACAGAAATCTAATTTTGTATGGCACTGATACTTTGAAGTGGAAAGATGAGAAGGCACGCCACTCTAAAATATATACAGACTGGTGTGGGCAGTTACTCCTGTGAAACACTTATTGAGCATGTACTACAGAATAACCACTGTTTTTGATAATATTATAATAATAATGAAATAAGGACATATGAAGCTTATCCTCAGAGCGATAATACTTTTACGAGTTAGACAACTAAATAAAAACACATTATTTAAATATTCTTCTGATTGTAGTTTTAATATGTACTGTGAAGAAAAAACTGTGGCTAGTGAAAGGGTAAATGTCAACTGGGTCACCTTCTATGTTAAATACTATAAAAACAGATCCCAATTTCTTTAAATCATGTTTTCTATGAAAAAATATTTAAAAAAGTGAGTACATAGCAGTGTAGATTCTTCTGGGTTTATTTTCTGAGAGTCATCTCTGTCTCCAATTTTATATTTTTATAAAATCTTGAGTTTTTTTGCAGTCCTAATTCCCACAGTGTTTTTTCCTCTCTGCCTTTTTAAAACCAATTACATAGTCCTTCCCCCCAAACATCATTCATGTGTATAATGGGGCCAACACCACGGCACCACCCAGAAGCCAATTTAAGCTTGAAGGGTAGATATTCTTTTCTTAAAAGACATTTACCCATTTTGACCAAAGAGAATGTCTGACTCAGCAGAACAGAGAGAAAGCCAAACAACTCTGAATCACCCAGATGATCTTCAAAAGAACATTGGTCAGAAAAAGTCTTTTTTGTTTGCTTCTTTTTAAAATAGTTTTTTAAAATGTTTTATTATGCTTTTCTATTTTTATAGTTTTTTATGTTTTGGTATGCTTTTATTTATTTAATTTTGTTTTGTTTTGTTTTATGGACCTAAACTAGACTGGCAGATGAAAACAAAACAAAATAAAACAAAAAATTCTTGGGGAAGAACTATTTAAGCTTAGCATTGAGGGATGTAATATGAGCTATAAAAGAAGATTCAAGATAAAAGTAACAGCATGTGAAAAGGCTGGAGGATTTTTAGTAGGATTGACTTAATGTAACCTTAATGAAATGTCAAGGAGAAATACTTAGTAGCTCAAATTCACTTCCCAATTACTCTCTTAGGAAAACACGCCAGATGCTTATGAACGTAAGAGCTGAGTTAGGGCTGGGATTTGAGGAGAATCTTTGTAGGTTTTGAGCTGCACCTAGAAAGGGAAGAGAGGAGTTAGATTATGAGAGACTGAATAGGACATGAGGCGAATGGAGAGGAATGAAGGCAGACGCTTGTTCTATTCATGGAGAAGTCCAATCTAGTAAAGGAAGAAGAACATCACAGCGGTTCTCCTGGAAACCCAGAGGGGAGACTTGAAGATTCTCTTACAGGAAGTGTGAGAGGTTTTTTTGTCAGCTAACACTGACAAACAGAATGTTGAAAAATCACTGAGAAGGTTTGTGCCAACAAGGGCTTACCTCCCCAGGAAAATGTCCACATCAGGAGAAAATAATGAAACATTGTTAGTCTGCAGGGACTGGATTTACACACATCTCAGTTCATCTTCTGATTTTATCTCTTTCTAGTCGCATCAGGGCTGGTAGAGCATGGAAATTGCTCACTTTCTTTCACAGGTATTCTGGCTGCATAACAAACGAACTATGCAGAAACTTAGTTGCTCTAAGGAATGGTAGTTTGCTCACACACCTGCAATTCTGGCTGGTCTTGGCGGGTATAGCTTGTCTCCGCTGCACTCAGCATCAATCCGTTGAGATGCATGAAAGGCCAAAGTCCTCCGAAGGCAGTCTGAAGGTCTGGGGATGATGCTGGTTGAAATTTAACTGAGGCCCTTGCCATAAACACCTATAGTAGAGCAGCTCCTTGTGATGTGGGCTGTCTCACAATAAGGAAGCAAATCTCACATATGGATTTTAAGAATGAGTCTGAAAGCCAGGGAGAATCTATGCCCTTTCCTTACTTAGCCTCAGAAATCACAGTATCATTTTTGCTGTATTTATCAGGATTTGACTAGGTTCAAGGGGAGGAATAAGACAGACTCTGAATGGGGAGTGGTCACAGTTGAGGAAAAGTGTTGGGGGCTGGAATATTACTTCATGCATATGTAGAAAATACGATGCACCACATTTTCTTTATGTCTTTATTTATTCATTTATTTATTTTTTTGTTCTGGGGATCAAACTCACGACCTTGTACTGGCCAGGCAGGCAGTTATGCTGCTGAGCTAAACCCCCAGCTTTATGTCTTAATTTAGAAGCAGGATGGTGAGTTTTCATTGCAAGGCATGGAAGTCTATGTAGATTATCTGACATTTAAGAAATTTAAAAAATGATCATTAATGTGATCTACAGGACATTATCTTTGAGGAATTTTGTTCATACATTGAAATATTTTATTGCATATATATATATTTATCAATGAGCTTGATGATTCAGGAGGTTATCTTCACCTTATGGTAGGTGGCATCTCGGAAGAAAGTTGACCTTGGAATGCTAGTGTATGCATCACTATAGACTTGGAAAGCTCTGGCCCCTTCTGCACTGTATAACTTGGATTTTGGAAAATGTACTATAGTTACATCCAATCCAATAAGTTAGTCCAGTGACTCAGGAAAGATGGATTGAGGGCTTGGAATTGAGTTTTTCTGAAAGTACAAGTGATATTTGAATTATGGAAGAGGAAAGATGGAGATGTGGGCAGGAGACAACAAGGCATTTGAGACAAGAAAAACAAGGCTAAGAAAGGAGTTTTGGGGCTGGGGATACAGTTCAATGGCATAGCACCTGCCTGGCAAGTGGGAAGTTGTGAGTTTGATTCCCAGTACAAAAAAAAAATTGCTTTCTGAAAGATTTACCATTTGTACTGTAGATCTTTTCTTTAGAACTACCATTTTTATTTTCCCTAAGCTTTAACTTAATTTTTTTCAATAAAGCCTTGACTTTACTTTTTCTGGTATGCACTCATGTGGATGAGTACAGGTGTGCGTGCATGTGTGTGAGTGTTGTGTATCTCGATAGTTGTTTGCATGAAATTAAGGAATGGTGCAACATGGCATCCAATAGATGCCAATTTTAGGGACTGACTAGTAGGGGCCAGTTGCATAATTCCCATATGAGAGAGAAACAGCTTCTAGGTAGATGCCTCATGTAAGAAATAGATGTCTAAAGCCAGTGTTCCAATTAAAAATGCAAAGGGTACACATAATGAGTTACATGTAGTAGTCACTAACGGTGGCTATTATTATTTTCAATACTAAACTCAGCAATCTTATGTCTAGTGATCTTTTTATTTATAAAAATAGGGCTCTAATCCCCAAATTGTTAAGTATAAGTGCTATTTACTAGTGGTAATGATGGGAAAATATTTATGGTGAATACTGATAATAATGATCTGGTCTGATAGAAAGTACTTTTGCAAAAATTCCCTTCTGGTGTCTATTGTATCATACTAAATATATTTGTTTATAAAGAATATTTATAGAGCAGCTTCCACTGACTAAAACAAAAACCAATGTTCTAAATAGTGATAGCAATGAAAAAAACTTTTAAAGGAATGTTAAAACTGACAAATTCACTCAACTTAATGTCTTAATCCTATATCATGATACCTGTGTCAGTGATATTTATTAATTTGGATGGTGAGTTGGTGAATGAACACTCACCATAATGTTTTACAAGCCCATTTTTTCCATTGAGTACCAGCTGACAGAAGCATACACCATATTTTTTATCACACCTCATAAAAATACAAAAGAAAACTTACATAACTTAGGAAGTAGCAAAAATGATGATGTCAGAGTGTTCAAAGCAAAGGGAAATATTTCAGGGAGGATTAATGGCAATGTATTTTTTACTGTAATGCATTTTTAAATATTGAAATATGCACAATATTTTTTATCAACCATTGACTATCACTCAGTTCTGTGTCTTGCCTTATCACTTATCATTTTTTAAAATGTATTACAAAACAGCAAATTTTCATTTTAATATATTTTAAATCAACCACTTCCTCTTCATGACTAATAATTGTAGTGTCCATTTAAAAAATTTTGCTAATCTCAAAGTAACAAAGATATTCCCCATCTGCTTTCAAAAGGAGTAAGATTTTTCATTTTCTGCATTTTATGAACTAGAATTTAGATGGAAATTTAACAAATGATACTTGATAATGATCAGTGATGTGTATATCTGTGCTGTCAATACATGCAACAGTAAGAAAAAAGAAATTATTTTATGAAAAATAGTCTATGTTCCCTCCTTAGCTGGAAATACAAGGATATGGAACATAGTAAAAATAGTTTCTTGCATTTAAATTTTAATTGTTGTTTGAGTCAAGTATCACTGAAGTATAATCCCTTTGTTGTTATGTGAGCAAGTAAAGTTTATTTTGAGGTAACTTTCACATAGTTGTGACAGAAATTGTTTTTATGGGCCCTCTAAGTCTACTCATTCAAAAATGCTTCCTCTATGGATCAAAAGTTCTTAGCTTATTGTCACTAGACACAGCTTTCTTTACAGTTTGCCTTGTCCTTATGGGTTTGCAGCCTTATCTGGATAATCCTGTTTGGGTAAGGCAATTCGGTATACTCGATAAGGGAAATCTTTAATAAATAAGCTCCGTGAAGTTTGAAGTTGTGTAAATACTTAGAGTTCTTGAGTGATTTTTTATTTAAAGTTCTTCACATTTCTGCTCAGTTTTTAAATTGAGATGATTTTGCTGAACTAACTTGATTTATAAAAGAGTTTCACTTTGAGTTCTAACTCTGAAGTTCTGAGTTCATTTAGGCATCATCTACCTGATTTCCACAGTCTCTACTCTCTGTGAAGTCCAATGGTAGAGGAAATATGAACACGAAGTATCTCTATGTACTAGTTCTTCCAACATGGAGAAAAAAGTCAGCAATGGTGTGACTTTGTACTTGGCCTTCTGATCTCACTGGCATTGCCTCATCCCAAACATATGTGACTTAGAACTAACAGGATATGCCATGGTAGAGGCTCAGAAGTCCCATGATGTGCCATCTATAAATTGATAAGCAAAGGAAGCTGTTGACATGGTTCAGTCCACTCTCAAGGCTGTAGAATCAGGAAAGCATGTGATCCAATCTCTCATTCCAATGCCAAAGTCTTTAGAACCCACAGGACTGCTACTGATAAAGTTTCCAGAGCCCAAATGTCAAAAAATCCTGAGTTCTGGCATTCAAGCTTAGGGATAAGGGTGGTTCCAGCTCCAGAAGAGAAAGCAAGTGGGGTGATGAAACCACTGTTGATCACTAATCGGTAGGAAATTCTTTGTTATATATCAACACATCAAGTCCTTATTCTTCACTGTGAATTTCTGCTCCATAATCACTATTAGAACCATTCTCTACAGCTATTAGAAGTTCCATTACCAACGAGGTCTAAATGTGTATTTCCCAAATACATATGTTGATGACTAATTTCCTATATTATAATATTATAATATTAAGAGGCAGGGAAGATGATTAAATTATGAGGGCTCAGTCCTCTTGGATATGATTAGTCCCCTTGTTAAATAAGCCAAAGTGAGCCTGTTCACACTTTCCTTTTGACATAGAAGCATACATAAAAGGTGCTGTTCATGATGAGTAGTTTTTATAAGATTCTTAATGTGCTGACCCTTTGATTTTGGACTTTCAAGCCTCTAGAACTGTAAGTAATACATTTCTGTTGTTTATAACTTATGCAATCTAAGTATTTTGTTAAGCAGCCTCAGCAGATTAAGACAATAACATATGTCTTATGAGAATAGGAAAAAGATAAACATAATTCAAGTGCTTTCAATAAAGGAGTAATTGAATAGGTAGGTATCTTGGGGAAGAACATCCAGGTAAGAGGCACAGTAAGTCCCAGTATTTTATGCAGACTGGTTCTATGGGCATGCAACCTGTACCCTTACACACAAGACCCTTATGGACAAGACCTTATGCACAAGACCCTTGTCATCGTGAAATTCTTAGTATGTTTTGAATAATGGCCTCGCATTTTTATTTTATAGTAAGCTTCATGGTTCAAGGTTGTAGTCAGTCTCTGCCTTTAGCAACTTTCAGAGAAGAGCGATGAGGTCCCTAGTTAGGCAGTAATGAGCCAGAAGAAGAGTAGCAAGTATCAGGATGTTGTGGGGCAGTACGTCTTTATGACCTTGAATGACCTGAGTAATGTTTAACATGACCACTGAAAGTACTGTGTTGAAAATAGAATGAAAAGATCAAGGGTAGAAATAGGCCACTGTTTTAGGAGAAACACTTCAGTGAAATCTCAGCATTACTTGGTGGTAGGGGGTAACATCTGGTCCTAAATTGAAAATTCCATTGTATCGTCCTGTTTTCAATAAAGACTTATAGGTTTCAGTGCCTTTAGATGACTTGAAGAACAAAAGGGAAAATGTCTTATTAAAGGGAGGGTTTTTGAGGGGGGAATGCGGGCCCTGAAATAGAATCGTCTCATGTCACTATACCTCTTAGGATCTCTAATCTAAAATTCCCATGAGTATCTTTAAATGTGTTATAAACTATACAAAATTAATATGATCATTATTATAGTAGAGAAGTTTGAACTAGTTGATACTGTAAAGCTCTTCCTAATTAGTATTTGCTTCGATATGTGCATTGTCTTTTGCCATTTAATATAATAAATCTGATTTCTTCTCATTCTGTCCCTAGACAGGGTAGGTTTATTTTGAATTCACATTTTATGTTGAAGGTAGTGGAGCTGTCATAGATTTTTCATTTTAATATAATTTTATATGTTTCCTTTGTAAGAATCAAATGAGATCATGTATATTAAAATGTTTTGGAAAGCCCCAAATCATTCAATAAATACAAAGGATTAAGTAGTGTGTTCGGAAGATTGTCATTTAAATTTGTTTGAATTAATTTGTTTGAAATCTCACTAACATTTTCCAAGAACTTAAGAGAAATATATACTCTCTTACAATCGCTAAAGCATAGGACTTGCTTTCATTTTGTAACATTAAGTTTTTGGAGAAAGATTAGCTAGTAATTTTCTACATAGTGTAAAGATTGTTTTTCTGATACTGGCACTTGTAGGCTGTTCAGACTCCTCCTGCCAAATGTACCGTTTCTGGAGTTTTTTAAGTTGGCGGGAGAGAATTCATTTTGTGTGTGCCTACTTGCTTCCAACTTTAGACCTCCATCTACAATTATGAAAACAAACTTTTTAAACATTTTTTCCTACCTAAAACATTGGCTTTAAATACTCATTGCCTGGATAAAGTTCTCGACAATTACAATGTTGGCTACAAATTTGTGTGTTCCTGTGACTCAGACAGTGATGTAATTGTAGATCCCTGTCTTTAGGAAGATGGCGATCTTTGCAAAGGTTACGTCTCCCTTCACTGCTCTTGAACCCAGCCTCAAGCATCAAGTATCACATCTTATCCAGATCTCCCTTGCCAGCTTCCCTGCTTTCTCAGATTAGGTAACACCCCGCACTGAGCCCAGGGGACTCTGCATGATGGGGTTGATATGTTTTATTTGGTAGCTGGCTCCTCCACAGATTTTAGACTTGGTTGAAATCTAAACGTGGTTGGAAACAGGGTCCATGCCTGTTTAGTCACTCATTCCTATCACATTACTTGGCAAGCAGAAGGAACTCTGAATTTGCTCATTAAATAATTAGCATTAGGATGCCTGTTTTGAAAGTCATCCTTATACTAAATTTTTTGGAATAAGATAATATTTGAAAGATATCAATAGCCATAAAATAGAGATAGAGCATCTAATTTTATCTTTGTTTTTTAGAAATAAAACATCACTTCATAATTGTCTAGTTTATTGTTTTAATTAGAGTCAAGTTTAAGTGGGTAAAGTTCTCTAAAATTAATGTATAATTATTAAAATCAGTTTCAGCCTCAGAGACCCCAGCTACTGATGCTCTGCGGCTGAGAGACCTGAATGTGCCTTAGTCGTGTCAACAAGAAACCATCACCACCTCCTGGGTGCTGGGTACTCATGTAGCCCTCAAAGACTCCGAACTGACAGTGAAGTGCCACTTGTGCTCACCAGCACTTGTTATATGACTGTGCATGAAGCCAAGGAAAGCAGATGTACCACCACGTATTTACACTAGATAATGTATTTTTCAGGTATGTGAATGAGCAGTTAAAAACATGGCAGACATAGGTAAGTAAAATCCCATTTCAATATAACACTAGATCGGTTTGAATGTCTGGAATTAATCTTGTGCAATGAGGCCTATAACAATACTAAAGTATTTCTTTCCTTCCCTTCTTTCTTCTCTTTTTTTCTCTCATACATTTGCACAATTAAAAGAAAACAGTTGTAAAATAGGCCCCTAAATTATTAGAAAACAGAAATATAACGTAATCTATTGCCTTAATATTTTATATGCTCAGCCACCTTTGCAGATTAAAAACTTGCCAAATATATATAAAAGTTACGGAATAAAGTAGTGAATACAAATATTTGATTACCCTGCTTTTGAAAACTACTTAAAAGAGCAGGACAATGATCACAGTGAATGCTGTGACCATTATTTGGGAGCGGCGGTGAAACCTGCAATCAGAATTCCATACTATGGGAAGCTAAGTGGGTGTTCACGGACTCGGGAACTCAGATTCTTACAGAGTCCTGTAGTACTGAGCCTGCGTAATCAGTTTTGACATTTTAACTAATTTTAGAGTTTAGCGACTACTTATTTTTCAATTTAGTCAAATAACCAACTAATAGCAAGTGTGTTTAACCAATGTAGTTAGTAAAATTAAGAAAAGTAGTCAAATTGATAAAACATATATTTTTAGCCTCAAATCACATCCCAAAAGTCTGACAACTCACTGTGACCAAAAGTAGTTTTGGTTTGGAATCACTGACCATATTTTAGTGTAATTGTTAGAAACCTAATGCCTGGATTGACTTTTCACATGCAAGTTTTACTGAATCGAGGGGACTCTTTTAGCCACAGCCTCTTTTCCCAGAGATATGCATCACAGACAGGGCAAAAAAAAAAAAAAAAAATTAAAATCTCACATAAAACCAAAAGCTGAAACTAAATTTAAATCTGTGGATGCCCTCACTTGACAAGTACATTTGTGTTATAGAGATACATATTCTAGGAAACACATTGAAAAAATACACATTATTCCAGTTTGGCTTTCTATATCATCTTAATTCAGTTCCCACCATCTTCTACAGAGGAAAAAGGATACAGAATTATAGTATATAATGCCAAGAATGCCTTGGAAAATTTTAGAGATACATATATTGCTTTTTGATTGCCATGCTTTATAAATGTTTTATATTTTGGACTATAAGTAACTATCTTTTGTATTAGATTGATATTGGTTATGTAATATAATTGACCTGATACTTCTTTTTTAAATTTCTGTAAGGAATAACTGCAGTAAATTGCAAATGAAACTTTTTGATTTAACACTAATTATTAATACTTAAAGAATGAAGCAACCATTCAACAAGTATCTATGTGCACTACAATTATTACTATTGTACACCTTTAATTTGAACTGATTAAACAAATAAGATCTCTGTCTTTACAGTGTGGGGAGACACAGATGAATCATTGTAAGGAAGTAATCTGCAGTGCACTGGAAGATAAATGGCATTGAGGCTTTGAGGACAGGTGGCTTAGAACTCACTGAGGAGGGGACATTTAAGCAAAGACATAAAGATGAGTAAAATCATCTTACCCTCATCATAACTAGAGTAGAAAGCATGCCACGTGAGGGGAGAAACTGGAGCATAGATGTCTGTCTTACACATTTGCAGAAAAGCAAGACCAGTATGGCTGCAGCCAACAAAGGGAATCGAAGAATGGCAGGAGTTAAGAACCAGGGGAAACACAGCTAAGACTCAGGTTTAGTCTAGGTGAAACAAGGAACTTTTATGGAGTTTGAGTAGTGCTGGGCTCTGGTCGAAACAGTAACTCAAAGGATTTCTGTAGCTACTGATTTCAGAATAAACTGCAAAGACATAATGGCAAAGTAAGGCAGCCAGCAGGGGCTCAGAGACCAAACATAGGCTAGTAGCAGGGATGATGAGAGATGAAAAATGTCCCATTCTGGGCATCATTTGGAAGCAGAAGCCACAGAATTTCCTAATGTATTGGATGTAGAAGGAGACAGAAGCAAGAATGAGGCTGTGGGAGTGGGAAAGGGAGAAACAGCGAGAAGACGAGAGGTTGTGTGACAGTTCCAAGTTTGGGGCTTGAACAATGAGAAGGATGCAGTTTCTATCCAATGAGATAAGGAAGCTGTAGGTGAGACAGGCTTGGGTCAGGTCTGCGAGAAAGAATGGGAGTTCAGTTTAACCTATGCTGAGGTTGACATCACGGCTCGGAGTTTGAGAAAATATTGAGTAGTTAGTTGATATAAAGCTTTAGTCTCAAGAAATTGACATATTTATTATAACAAATGAACATTTGGGGATCTCAGATATTAAGATCAGTTATATAGGTATCTATGTGATTCTAGCTTAAATAGCAAAGCATATACCTTTCATCCTGTAATATATTTTGTAGCTGTACCTAACAGCCCACAAGACTGTGTACAGGCTGGCTGGTGGGAAAATAGCACCATCTTGTGGGTAACAGTATACACATTTCTTTAAAAAAAAAAAATCTACGATGGTGATAGTAGAATATATTTTCCTGTATTCTGAAAACATTTGATTCTGTACTTAAAGTTTATTTGTTAGATAACAAATATCAATTAAGTGCATTTGTGGTATGCAATGAGATATTTTATCTGTGTGTACATTTTAGAAAGATTAATATTAAATAGCATGTCCACCACCTCAGTAACTGATGGATAAACAACTATATGATCTCTTTTCTGTGTAGACTCTAAAAAAGTAAGTCTTGTAGGTACCTAAAGGATAAGAAGGTGATTACTAGAAGAGGAGCAGCAATTTCTCTTTAAATAACCTACTGGTATAGTTATTTGAAAGTTCACACCAATCTCTGTGATAATTTGCGTAAGATTGTGTCTACTAGATATGGAAATAATCCATCAAACCAGAAAGTCAGTCAGGCAACTACATAATTCAAATAAATGTTGGTTCAGCAAATCATTTTCCAAAATCTTCTAAGGATTCAGAGGAATTGTGCAAATTATAATGTATGATTGTTAAACTAGGATTTGAAGTTTCATATATACGTATATATAATTTATTAAGCAGTGTGAATCCTACCACCTTAGACTTATTTTTAGAATTTACTGGTTCACTTGTATTTTAAATCTTAAAAAAAATCTATATATGCATACTTTTCCCAGGTCCAATAATTCAAAGTCTTTCTCCTAAAAATCTTACTACCTAGTTGAAATTACTAAATACTAAAATGTCATTAAACCTGGAAAACATAGCAATAATACAATTCATGTATAGTAGCTAAATATGACCTAAATTATTATTTTTTACCTAAATTATTTGTGTAGGCTCTTGTTTTTCAAATTGGGTTCATTGAATTTGCTTCAGAAATTCCACAACATTTACTGAGTCATAGAATAGTGATTATGTAAATAAGCGTGTTTGGTTTATGAATATAATATAGTTTTAAAATTATGTGTAGATATAAATTTCAAAGTCATTCTTTCTCATCTTTCATTTGTACTGTATGTTTCCAAGGAAATGAAAGACAAGTGTATTTAGTTCTCTATATATCAAAATTTTGACAATAAGAATGAAGTCTCTGAAAAGTAAAACAAAGAAATAATCTAACAAGTGAATACATATAGAAGATACACAACTGACCCTGACTTTAATTAGCGCAAAAAAGATACTCAGTGAAGACGAACCTGAAATGAAGTATTTACTGATACTTCTTTCAGCTGGTGCTAAATGGAAAGGCAAAAGAGACTTTTAATATATCTTTTTATAAACTTTTATTTTGGCCCAAAGATTTCCCTTATTTAAAAGGAAAATAGTAGCTTAAAATGGTAAAGAACTCTTAAAGTTAAAACAAATAAGCAATGTATAAATGTGATAAACATTCAAATATAAAAGAAACAACACAGATGTACTTGTAATACAGTATTTTGAACGTATGTTTTTAGTGGGACAACATTGTCAAGTCACACATGTGTGTACACACGCATGCATGCACACACGGGGAAGCAGTAATGAACGTCGTTTAGAGTGTTCAATTTTATTCACACCAGTAATTCTGAAGCAGTTCCTGGTGAATTGTAGGATATATAGATACTCTTGTGACCCGGGATTTTCATTGTGGGAAAGGGAGAGGCAAATTCGGAATGGGAAAATTTGAGAAAGAAATCTGTTAATGCATTTTAAATGGGCCTATAAATATGAACTCTCCATACACAAACATATGTATTTTCATAGTACAAATTTAAGAGTTTCAAATATAAAACATCCTTGTTTTTAGGAGAGAATGTGGAAAGCATCCTGATAGTAATTAGGAATAAAATATCATATTGCTTGAAATTTACACTCAATGTTTTTGAAAAAAAAAGAAACATGTCTTTACAACTATGCATATTTCTATTTCTGTGACTACATCTATTCAGAATACATTATATCACATATATTGAAGCTCTCAAAATTAAAATATGATAGGAGTGAAATGTAATTCAAGACAGAGTGTTAAGTCTCTACCCTTGCCATTTTGTGAGCACAACTAATCACAATCTTTGTAGTAATTTGGGGAATTCTAGTTCTGTTTCTTTAATTTCCAGATGACAGGCTCTCTCACATTAAATTCTGATTTCAACTAAATTTCTTACTTTATCAATGAAGCATTTTTAGTCTATAAAATAAAAGTTCTACTCTAGATGGACATTCAGACTGTAACTAACTGTGAATGCATTTATCTTGTCCCTCCTGATTCTTAGCCTCTACGACTTTCAGTGAAAGTCATTCACTAGGAAAGGAAATTCTGAAACCTTTTACTTTGTTTCTCTTGCACATAGCCATTTCCCTTGCATTAATTAAATTTAGCGAACTTGCTTTACGTTCCCCCTTGCTGCAACAGACAAGCATTGAGGAACGGCACAAATGGAGGAAAGGTAGATATAAACAGGGGAAAACACTCAACAAATGTGATCAAGAATAGACACAATGTTTTGGTGTAATAAACTGAAATCATGGTCATTTGGATGAGGAAATTTCATGGACTCTATACAGGCACTTTGTTTTATGGCACTATATTTGCTAAATTCCAGGTCTAAATATTCTCATATTATGTTATTGCAATATTTGTAACAAAGTGATCTCTACTATACTGGTATGAGAAATACATTGAGCAAAGTTTAATGCATTCAATATGGTTTAATAAGTTCCCTTGACATGTTTTTCAGCATCAACTATGTACCAAGCATGGCACCAGACAAATTTATATAAAATAGATGAAATGGTTTCATTAATACGGCTGACTGGGAAAGAATTTTTGCGAAGTTGGGCATATTATGATCTTACCTTTGACTACCCTGCAGACTGTGAGCTCTCTATCTTTTACCATCACCCACACTTCTCTCTTGAAACTTTAAAAATAACAGTCTCGGAAGTGAAGACTTTGCCCCCATGTTGGAACAAAAAAGGAATTGAGACATACTGATTATTATGCCTCCTCTTCCCACAGACGTCTGTTATTTTCATACGTTCCATGGGAATCCATCATTATGTGTGTTTTAATCATATGTTTATGGAGACGTGCGTTTCGGTCTTTTCTTAATGGTAGCTTTAGCTTTAGAATTTTAAGATGCCACCTTCAGATATGGACCATGAGAAGCTAAACTCTTTTGCTAAGTATCAGCTAATAGTATTGCTGATCCTTAGATTGAGTTGGTGTTTCCTGCCCTGAAGAGGTCAAATTAATTTTTTAAAAGATATGCAAACAAATAGCAAGGTAAGCAGTATTTAGAGAATGTCAGAAATCTCAGCAAAGGAGAACCTTCCAGGAAAATAAAGGTATTGAATGGATTTTTAATGCTTGATGTGAGTACTGTGACATAGCAGGAGTATAAACAGCATCAGGCAGAAGGGATTGGCCACAAATTGTTTCTGGAAAGATAATAAAACTATCTCTGATTTTTTTATTTATACAAATCATGTTTATGCTATTTAAATGAATATTAATTTTGCAAAGTTAATATTCTATTTCTCTGACTCTTCTATTTCTCTGACTCTCTTTGCAATTCATTAAGGTAAAATTTTTTCAGATACATTTCCTCAAAGGGCCTCAACATAAATCTTGTCGAAGATCTAAAAACAAAATACTATCGGTATAATTTACTATTTGTTTATTCAGTTTCTAAGAGTATAATAAAAAAGAGAAGTGCTTATATCGATCACATAGTCCAAATAAAAAGAATTTTAATTGCTTGAATGGTGGGAGATGGACCTCAAAATGATGTTTAAAAGATGGATTGTCTTTTTTCTGTGTCCTTTAAAGATACCTTTACAGTAGCATCTTCTGATACGGTTACATGGCTTTCCTTTCTGAGAGAGGCAAAAATATTCAATTGTAAGCATTTAGAATCTCTGTCTTATTTGTTCTGTGAAAAAATGGGGGCCCAATGGGATAATCTCTTCCTTTGTGGTACTTTCTTTGTGAATAATCCCTTCCTTGGTGGATGGAGAAGCAAATAGAATCCCGAGGAAAGGTTATATGCCTCTATTATCAACATACGGCTCATGGAGAGGTGGAAATTCCAGTGAGGGAAGTGGTAAAGTCTAGAGTGAGCAGGAATAGGACTGTGTAAGGCAGTAAGGCAGACTCATGAGCACAAAAATAGCCTAAAGTTTCGAGGAGGGTGCTGTGACTTAAAAAGTTTGTGACATATACCATGTAATATAATTTCATTTTTGTGTTCTCTGTGAGAAACAGTCAGTAAAGATTTACACTATTTTTAAGGCATTTTAGAGGTAGGTATCTGCAACATTTTTGTGAGCTACTATAGTAATTAGCTATTGAACTAGGAGAATGTTAACATATATTGTGCTTACATACTTCCCAAAATTGTAACCTCCCTTCTTCCTATTCTTCCCCCATATGTTTTTGGGCCTTACTCCTTCCTAAGTCACCTCTTTGTCTCTCTAGCATTTTCCACTCAAGAAAACAGGGCAAAGAACTAGTAAAAAACTTTAGGTTTTTAAACAATTTTCTACATATACAGTTAAGTGTGCAAATTCAACGCATGCAACCATTCTCTTATTCTTGAATTTATGTTAGCTCCAAAAGTACTACATGCCAAATCAACCAATCAATTTTTGGGTAATTTGACACTATTGTCTCAGCCTTGAAATTATCACAATATTTGGTGTTTATGGTAATGTTTTAGCAGAATGTCTTTTATTTACCTAACAGGTGCCAGTTCTTTACATGCAGAATAATCTTGTGATGTGAATACTGTATTATAGTGATTTTATAAATAAGAAAATGGTGGCACACACGTGGGGTAAATCTAAGTCTGAATGCTGGCTTTTGATGTTTAAGGCAGGCATGTGTTGCCAGAATCTGCCACTTTAGGGAAAATTGCATCATTATCAGAAGTTGTTTTGTAATATTTAAGACTGAAGTTATTATTAAGGGAAGGGGAAGTGATGTAAAATAAACAAGAAATAAGATTAACAAAAAGAAGAAAAGTTCTTTTTAGTTTATTCATGTCTACTAAGAAATTATATAACTGACTTCTCTGTTCTCTTCTAAAGAAGAATTCATTTCATATAACGCTGTTGGAAGTTACTCCTTCTCTCTGTTCTTTTCCTTGTCATGGATTTTTAACCTGAGAACTGTATATGAGCTATGGATGTCCTATTAACTCTCCAAAATACAATGAAAACATCTGGACATGTGACAATGTACATGTTTCAGCGAGGCGGCGTGCCAGTAATTTTTGCCAGCCTTTAGAAGACGACAGGTATTCGGAAAAGTTAATCATTGCTTGTGCAGGATACATGCGCAGTCTCTGTGAGCCTTCACTTAGCTATCAATTACTCACCTAACTTAAGAGTTTTTGCCTCAACAGTTTTCTTTGGTTTTATTTTAATGTAGATAAAACTATGAATTTGTATTTGTGGCTGTACTATTCATTAGCCTACAATTCAGCAGCTTAAGCCGGTAACCATTTGCACATGGTTCTATGCATCGGTCTTCTCAGTTTGACTTAGCTGGTGCTTTTGGCTCAGGTTCTGAGCCTCTGAAGTCACTCAAGGTGACACATGTAAGTCTGAGCAGGGCTGGAGGGCCTCTCCCAAGACGGCTCACACAGGCTTGACAACAGTGCTCATACTTGGTAGGAGTTGTCAACATTTTGCCAGATTGGCATTAAATATGCATTGTGTTAGACCTGGTTATTGGCGTAACAACTGATCCAACAGAAGGCAAAACAGAAATTCAATTTTTATTGAAATAGCGCTAGAGTTTTCACTCCTTGTTCTGTGCAAGTTTTTTTTTTTTTTTTTTGGTAGTGGGGATTGAACTCACCACTGCACGCTTGCAAGGCATGTGCTTATGCTGCTGAGCTAAATCCCTGGCCCTTGTGCAGTATTTTTGATTTTACATGTTAGCCTCACTAAGTAGGAGGAGACCACATAGGATGTGACTCTCAGGGTGCAAGAGACATCGGGGTCATCTTGGAAGTCGGTGGTCACAAAACAGCACCTTCAATTTACCACCTTTGTTAATAATTAATGTCAACCTTATTAGTGCATTAGTAAATGAAGTTTTGTTTCAAAAATATAAATTAGCTGGGCATGGTGGCATATGCCTATAACTCTAGCACTTTGGAGGCTGAGACTATAGGATCACAAGTTTGAACCCAGCCCAGGTAGTTTAGCAACTTAGGGAAATGCTGTCACAATACAAAACAGAAAATCTGGGGATGTAGCTAGGCAAAGATCCTAGGTTTAATATTCAGTACCATAAGTTGGCCCTGACTTGACAAATGCCAGGTAAATTCATTTCATAGAACACAAGATTTGGGTATAGAACCAACCTTCCTGTAAGAATTTCTTTAAAAATTAAAAAAAAAAAAAACTAGGTTATCCTTGAAGACCTAACTAGTGTCTTTTAGAAACTGAACAATTTAATCTAAAACTATTGGTTTATCCTAACTTGTTCAGGAAAGAAGTTTTTGAAAGATTTTATTACTTAGTCTTTATGTTGAACACATGGAACAGTTTGATTCTACTGGGAAGAAATTGAGCTCTTTCATGAAAAAAATAAAAATAGATTTTAAAATTAAAGGAAAAACATCCCAAAGTTAAATATATTGCTGAGGTATATAGCACACTGAATATCCACTCACCCCCACCCAAAATAACAGTAACCAGGATTCCTTTCTTTCTTGTCAAATTCATGGCTTACCTTACTATAAATTTTCCTCTGATTAAAATCATAGATGACTCGATTTAATATTATAAATGGTTTAATAGGTTGCAAACATTGATCCTAAAGGATTGGAGTGATAAATAAAAGTTATCTCTAATCCTTGCGTGACCTGAGGTCACAGAAAGTTGTTCCACATCTTCAACATTCTTAGTAAATATTTTCAAGCTTTACTGGCCCTGTTAGGATAGTTAGTGCGGGTGTGTTTCACCTTGTCAGAGTGGTAGTGGGTGCTTATTCTCTGTATTTAGCATAGCGAACACTGGGAGATCCTTATATACTTGTCACAGTATTTGGAATAATAGCTTTCGTCAACACTATCATAGACACTTAAATTTAGAGACAACCAAGTTTTTAGTTTTACCTGTCAGATGGAAATGGAATTTTTCTTCTCTCTTTGCTGAAAACTGCACTTTTATGGGTCAAGTTCTTAGAGCTGTCAGAAGTTTTTTAAAAGGTTGTCACAATTAACACTTACTTGACCTTTTATTTCTCAAGATTCCAGTAAGTAAATGGAATGGTAATAAAAACTATGTTACTTTGTTTTTTACTTTTGAAAGTTTCTTACCCAATTTGTATGAGTTAAGTTTTAAAAAAATCTGTAGAATTACACAGTTTATAATCACTATAAACTTTTGTAGCAATAATCAGCTTTGTACCTATTGACAGTGAAATTTTGACCAAAGTTATTTGTCTTTTATCATTATCATAAAAGTTTCAATAATAATAATTGAAAATATTTACAAACATATAACATTTGTCCAAAACCATGCAACAGGCTTTTTACATTCATTATTTTGGTTTAACAACTAATATAAAATATTACTTATACTTTGTAGAAAATAAATCTTTACATTTATAGGGATTATGCAATTTCTTCATAGTCATATATTTATTATGTAGCATATTACCACTGAGATTCTGCTTTATGTTAGGCTTTGCAATACTTATTAATAAAATATAATTTAAAGTAATATTGTGCCATCTGATGATTTTATATATATCTAAAATAACTATGTCACAATGGATGTCTGTAATGTGGAAATATTAAGGAGAACCATAATGAAGAACTTTTAAGGTTTAAGCATTTCATCTTCTAAAGTTTTGAAATTTCAATGAAATTTCAGACCTTTAAAATGTGATAAAAATAAAAGAACTCTTAAGAATATGGGATTTTCTTATAACTTTACTTTTTAAATTCTGTATGTGTTCATACTACACAATCAAGACACCATTAAATGTTTTCGAATTGTGGATGTTTTATTAAATGATTATTTCATTATTTCATGACATCTTAAAGAATATAGATGACAGTTTGCTCAATCTTCATATTAAATAATTTTTATTATTTTAACTTAATAGACATTGAATATTTGTTTAAAGACCACAGAGTACCAGAATTATTGTTTATTTTTGCTATATGGAGGAGAATGACGATATATGTGGGAAAAGCTTTGAATACATTTTGGTGAGATGAAACTGAGTAAACGATTTTGGGAAAACCTTTTAATAAGTCGTTAGATGTGTATGTAACACTGAAAAGCATAGAGCTAACTTCAAACCATTCTATTAGGATCCCGCAGTATGAACAAAAGGCCCACTTAACCTTCTAAACAAGTGCAACGAGTTTATTTCACAGGTTTGTCAGTGAAAACGGACAAGGAAAACATGTCCCAGGGATTCTTTGGGAGACCTGCAGCACGAGTCATGGTCGTGTTTGAGGGGAGCTTTAGAGTCTCAACTCTCCTCTAATAATCTTCGTCTTCTCCAAAGCCAGCCCCACTGTTTCCTACAAGAGCCCTACTACTGCGGCCGATCAGCCGATCCACGCTGGGTTCTGGCTACTGTGCTCTCCAATGTTGTGTTCACAGCTTTGGTTGATTCACGATTTCTCTTCAGTCAGACCTGTTCAGTGTCAGTGTCTTTGCCTTTTGTGGCCAAATCATTCGCTGTTGCGGGAGGCTGTCCTCTGCATTGAAGACAAGTAGCAGTGTTTCTACTTCTGTCCACTAGATGCTAAAAACTCTCCCCCAATATGATAACCCAACATCTCCAAGGTTTCCTAAATATGCCTAGGCGGGGGAAAAAGTCACAAATGGTTTCAACCAGCAATTTGTTTTCACACTAAATAAGGGCTCCGTCTCTCTCCCGCACCCCTTCCTCACTCTCCAGAGAAAGAATTCAGAGGTGGCTAGTGCCCCGCAGAAGTCACAAATGGCCTCTACGTTAGAGTTAAATAATACTCTCGCTCTAAACCTAAAGGGATGCTAAATAAACCAAATTAGAGACACAATTTCCTTTTAATCTGTTAATGTTTATAAGGATTTATTTCTTTAACTTAGAGGGATTTTGTAGAAATAATATTTGTAATGATGAAGAAGAGTTTATTTGAAGTTCAGTAATTCTTTCATTTTCACATCTGTTTATACTTTTATGAAATCCAAGTAAAATAAAATGGACTACTTTTAATTTAACAGATACTTTTAATGATGTGATTTAATTTTTACAGAAGAAATTTTATCTCTCTATCTGCACTTCTATCAGTATATAGAGAGACATTACATTTTACACAGTTTATATTTCAGAATGGCTAGTTTCAAGTTCACATTGACACCGGTTGAATGATTCTAAGCAGTTTACTTAAAGTATTAATTCCTTCATATCTTAGATGGGGATAAAAATAACACGCAGTGTGTTTTTAGGATAACTAAATGAGTTACTATTTATTTAAACATTTTAAAATTTCAGCTAGATAAACAATCAAAATAATGATTAGACTCATGACTGCTAAAATTTCATCTTATATCATTTATTGATTATGCTGATGGTTCTAAGGGTGTTAACATATATGAAGCGCAATACTTTGTACATTTTTAATATTTGCAGTCCACTTTATGTTGATTATACCTGAATAAAGCTGAAGAAATTTGTTTAGTGAATAAGTAAAAATGTATTAATGCTAATGCTTAATGATAAAAATGGTTATTTCTGGATAGTAGAAATCTTTGTGAAATGTTAATGGTTTGTTAAGTTTTATGGAGTTTAATTAACCTATTCTACATTTTCTAGAATTGTTATCAATGAGTATGCATAACCAACATGAATCATCTATCATTACATCTTGGAAGCATTTTTAATAAATAGTATATCCAATATTGATTCTTAATTCTTTCATTAGTCATTCTCCATGAGAATATTTAATTTCTCTAGTAGAGAAATATTTTCTCTATTAGAGAAATATTTAACATTTCTCTCCTAAATCTATGAGAGCTATGATTTCATTGTTTTCCATTTGACAGTTCCGTATGACAGAGAACGTGACTACTTTGCTTTTTCTCTGTACAGCGTGAAAATTTGTTCCAACACTTTCCCACGTTTTGTAACACTTTCACCTATTTGGAAACAATTCATACAGTAAATGAGCCCTTCCTGATACTTAACTTAATAGCATGCTGCAAGATAGGTAAAATTTTGCTTCCTGTTTGTGGAACAGAACTGCTGCTGAACAATTTTGACTCAGCAATTTTTTACATAGAGGAAGTGTTAAACTCTTAAATTTTCTCCTCACTTCTCTGAGTCAGATTAATTTTGTTCCTTTGTTGTTTACTTCTTTTTGCTTCCACAAGAACATGGCATTTTTTCACTAAACTGTTCTGAGTGGGCCAAAATTTTTAACTTCTGGAGGATAATGGCAACCCCGCCCACCCTGATCATTCTTTCATGCTTTAAACTATCAGTAGGTTGAAGATTTACAAAACTAGGTTTTTTCCTTTGTTACAGCAAAAAACATCTCTCCTGTATGCATGTGGCTACCATTGCCTCTGTCAAGTCAAAATTTATTTGGTTCCTATGTTGTAGACTCACTTTCCAAAGTTACTTTTAGCTTTTATTGTAAAATGTACATTTATAACAAGAGTTTATGAAAATATAACTGATTATTATATTGTTTCCTTTTGATGCTGGCAAAAAAGGTGACTGTCCCAGTGCCTGTGTGTGTGTGTGTGTGTGTGTGTGTGTGTATGTGTGTGTGAACATGGGATGAGGAAACACAACTGATTATAAGTATCTATTCTTGATACAAAGAGTGAACCACAACCATTAAGTTTCCTTTCCTTGGCTTGGGAATAGTCTGTACCAGCATATCACTGTCATTTCACACAAATATATTCTTATTCATAACATTTTATGTTTTCCTTTCCTTCTTTGTTATCCCTTAACCATATCCCTCTTTTGTCTTACAAAGATGCTTGTCAAATTCTCACTCTGATTTTCAAAACATCTCATGATTTCATCTGCCTGGCTACTGCTTCAAACACGGATCTGCACTGACCTCCCTGGCGTGTCATTGAATGCAAGATTTACATTCCATGTTATCCCTCCATGTTTGGGTGCCTTCCTTATCATTCTTAGACAATTTCTAGAAGCTGTTTTTTCCATAAGGCCTATTTCAAGTCCTGTTTCTCCAACTGTCCTTTCAGAACATGTTTGTTCTCTTATTAGTTTGCTTGTCTTTCATTTTAAAGCCTTAGATCTTGACGTGGAAGGAATTTTAAAGGCCAAGTAGTCCATTCCATTGGTGAGCCCCAAATAACTGAAGTGATTTTTATCAGCGTCCATTGACTATCTGAGTATTGAGACTGGATTTATATTTCAAAATTTTATAACATTGGACAGCTCTGTTTCTCCAACACTGTGGACTCTTGTTCAGGTATTTCATACCATACTGCTTTCTTGGATTATTGTGTTGTTTCAATGCATAAACCTTTTTCCCAGTTAGGTACAGGGTTCTGAAAAATTAGGTTTATAATTTTATATTCTCCTAGCTCCTAACATAATTCAAGCCACAGAAGTGACATATGTGATTTCTTTTTGCTTTTCTCTCCTCCTCATGTATGTACACACACACACACACACACACACACACACACACACACACACACACAGTTATGACCTTCATAACAGTAGCACACATATTGTTGATCCTATCAGGATATAATGTGACATAAAGATAGCATATATGTATGTGTATTAGGCTATGTTATCTAAATTTGAGTAAGTATACACTACGGAGTCTCCTTAGTGAACAAATCATCTACTCGGTTTTCAGGATGTGCCCCTATCTCTAAGTGGTACGTAATTGTTTATGTATATGTGAATGGTACGCTGCTACCCACCATAGATTTAATAGTATTGTAGTTCTAAGAAATTGTATCAAAAATTTATACAAGAAATATAGGTCCTTTTAATGAATTTTGTGATGCTTTATAAGTGTTTAGTTTTGACCGAATATTAGATCATAGAAATGTATTGGATGACTCTGTGATTTGCCTCTCTCTCTGCTACCTCAAATTATTCACCGGGTCCATCACCTTATTTTATTTTGCTTTACATGGCAGTAGGGAAAAGCAACCCGCTGCATATGACAAGAAGTCTTGCGATTCCTCCACCAAAGCAAACGCCTATTAGGCTACACAAATCCACAGCTCCGGGTAACAGAGCTTTCTATCTGTGTTTTAGAGCCTGGCTCCTGTTTGTCCTTGGTCCGTTATAAAATTTTTACATATTTAAGTTTGTTCTTCCATTGAATTACAAGACAGTCAATGTGTTCATGGGAGCAAGTACATCTTTGTAGATTCAAGTGCAGTTTTGCATGTCTTTTCTAGCAGTCTCATCTCAAACATATAAATACACACAACAGAAAATGCACTTGTGTGTTTTGTGGGGCGAGGGTAGGCAATAGCTACCTTTAAGAACAGTTGTGTGGAAACCAATATCTGAGCCATAAAACACACTACTAGAAGCAAGAATAGGTTGAAACGTAACAAACTCTTACAGTGAATCGCCCTTTCACAAGAAAGCAGTCCCTTTGGAACGTCCAGTTAGTAAGCTAAGCTGTACTTTACTATTAAAGCTATTCCAGCTTAAAACAAGTTGTCTTAGTCATTAATTAAATCATAAAACCACTGAATAAACTAACTGACATCTTTGTAAAATGGGGATTTAATTATAAACTTTAATCTTGGCAGTGCTCCTTGGAAGGAAACCTAAAACTGGGGCCATAAATGTGTATACTCACTAAAATGTAACCTTCCTGCTTATTAGCAACACTTTTCCTCACTTAAGGGGTTTCCTCCTTTTAAGCTGTTGGCACATTTGACCCACTCTCCACTTTATAAGCTCATGGGAGACATATGTACTTCTTCAAATGCAGAGATGGCATTCAGCAGCCTCTCCTATGACTTAAAACTTTAAATCTTATGTTTAACTGGGATTTTAACTTGGAGAAATAAAAGACACATTAAGTAGTGGCATGATGAATTTCTTTTTACCTGTATTCAATCTAATTTTTTTAACTAGGAGACATGATGTTTACTAACTTTAGCAGAAATAAACTAAAAAGAAATCTTGCTTGTCTTTTGAAAAATCCATTTACAGTTAACAATACTTTGCCAGGAAATAAACTTCATTTAGGGAACTATTTCTGCCTTCTGCATTGAAATGCCTGAACTTTGAAATGACACAGCAGAGAGTAGCACCTGTCCTGGATATTTTCTTTCCCAGGAAGCTTTAGAAACAATCACCCTCTCCTCAGCACACCCTGTCCTAAGTTTCCATTAAGTGAATGGAAGTAGTGTAATTTCCTGCATAATATCTCCTACATAGTTAAACTCAATACAACTTTTCTTTTTCACGGAGATTACCAGTGAGCTGAACAACTGGATAGGCTGACTTCCTTATAGTCATAGGGCTTCTTGGGAATTTGGAGGTACTGTCTGTAACAGTTGATTCTGACATTATTCTCTGGACCACCATCCTGGTTGTCAGACAGGAAAACGTGGATCAAAGAGAATGTATAGTAGATTTTCATGGATCTGTCTTAGGGGCAGCCCATGTCGTTTCTGTTTCTCAGTAATACGGTTACAGCTTGATTAAAAGGGAGCCAAGGAGATGGTTGGTTCTGTGCCGCTGGAAGAGATGTCCGCACATCTGCATGGGCAGCTAGCTATTTCTGGCACAACTGGTTAATCTTCCTTGACACAAGGAAGGTTGTCCCTGGGGAACTCATCTCAAGAAAGCTTAGACATTCTGAAAGGAGATCTAGACAGGCCGTATCCTAGTTTACAGTTCTGATTTCTGTCATAGAATTTGGGACCATTGGCATCAAACACAAATATCATTTACATTAGAGAGTTTGTAACATTTGTAGCCTTATTTTCCATGATTGGAGAGTGTCAGTTACCTTTATTCCCCTATAAACCAGTCTTTTTATTATGTCTTTTACTGACAATTTTAGTTCCAGTTTGAAGCATCAAGGCCTATAGAACTGATATTTTTGGGTCAAAAAAATTCTTTCATTTTGGAAAGATCATACTGAAAAATCAGAAGTGTGTTCCTGGCATGCAGACGAATGCCGTGTTGGTGGAACTGGTGGAAATGGAGGCTTCAGAAGATTTCAAATACGTTTATGTTTCACATTACACCTGGTTGTGGGTTATACCAAATTCACTATGTCATTTCACCTTATCTCCATTTTGTCAGTTGATTTACCTACTCAGGAAATAGAAGAATGTTCTGTATTAAAAAGAAAACAATAAGGTTCTTTTGGTAGCACAGAGGATCATCTATTGCCCTTGTGCTGACCTTAACCGGTTAATGATCTGAATTCCCCGTCTTTCTTTGTCATCTACAAACGTAGCTGCTGGGGTTGGGGCCTTTGACTTCTTCCTGAAGGGATTCCATTTCATGGAATCCCCAGCAGGTGATCTCCCCAGCCTGGGTCACCTCAGGGGGACCTCTGGTTTCTCACTAAGCTTTCTTCTGCTAAAGCTTCCTGTGTTCAACCCTTTTGAGGAGATTTCTTCAGACAGTGGGTAACCAGTTGTGCAGTTGGGACTGCAAGGTCTCCTGCGGTATTAGGACCAGGCAAATCTCAGCAAAGTGAGGTGAATTGGTTCTCTTACACCCTTCACCTCTTATAGAGCAGGTACCAGCCGCAGCAGCATGAAATCCTGCCCTTTCTTGCTTTCCCCACCGTGACTTTTCCTTCCCCTGAGGCAGCAAGTTGAGTTGCCCTGAGTTCAGCAGACAATATTTCTCAAACTGTGGTCCCACACTACATGCTCCAGACCAGAAGTGCTCTTTAAAACACAAATCCCTGGATTGTACCCGTATCAACTCTCAAATCACAGCTGATGGGGCCTAGAAAACCACATATCTAATAAGTACCTTGTGGTGTAATTAGGGTGGACTAAAATTAGGGCTCTACTTCCTAAGGGGTCCATTTATAGAGCAGCAACAGACAGGCTCTGTTTCACCTGTCTGGATCAAGTTTAGGTAACTGCAGATTTAACCACTCTTCTTTTTCAGTGCACAAAGCTTTAGAAGATACAAGCCCTTTTGGAGGGAAATCTCAAAGTTTTAGTTACATATCAGGGGTTGCCAAACTCCTGCCCCATGCAAGAGTGTGTCCTGTGTAAAAGAGGACTTCAAACACAGGTGTCTCAGGTGTCCCCCTCCCTATCTCCCCAGGGCAATTAGTGGGGGCCCAAGTTCCCATGGGAGCCTCCTTGCCTTTGCACATTCTTTAGCAGACATTTTGGAAGTCTCTTTATTACCTTTGTATTTGTACCACAGTTAAATCTTTTAGAGTAAAAACTTCTGGTCACTTTATCATTTTTGCTATTGTACAGTACCTAAGCCAGTGCAAGTCCTCTTCCACTTTGGAATCGGAACTAAACGTGATGCTGCTTCTCACACTGCGTCAGTCACATCATACAGAGCGCTTCTGAGAGGCTGCATAGGCTTCCCCCTTCCCCACTCCCAACCTGGCTGGTTGGTTTTTCTATGAGGACAAAGAGGAAACCATGGTTAATGTCTCTGGATGTAAACGTCTTCCTTTAAGTTCTGGACAGTAGATAGAACGTTCCAGTTTCTGGATAGTGCACTTCCCTCCAGTTTAATTCCCTTGTTTCATTTTAAGGAAAACTCAAGAGAATTAAACTACCTGTTGGAGCTATAGTAGATCTCTCCGCTAGATGGCACTCCTGGGATAGCTTTGTTTTTGGTTTTCATAAACGTAGGACATGCATTGAGGCAACAGTCTAAAGACTAATGAGCTGTATTTTGGGATTTATTTGGGGGATTAATAGTAAGGTAATGGTTTCGTACTGCTTCATAAAGTAAGGTGTGTGCTATATCCTGAGGCTGAGGTAATTATGTCGTGATATACTGGGAGCTCATTATAACGTAGGCAACGGTAATAAGCAGGTGAGTGCCTCTATTGGGCGCCCCAGCTCTATACTTTACTGCAGACTGATGAGGGCAGAAAGAGCCAAACATCATTTTTCCAGAGATGGAGCTTGGACATCACTGCCTCTTGCACCGGGACAAGCCTGTCCTGAGTTGCCTCTCCTGTCTTCCTGCTCTGAATCAAAAGTCACTGACGCTCCTCATTTTTCATTAGATCCAGCCTGCTCTCTTCTCTCAACCTTCTCTATTTGCACAAAAACATATTTTTTTCTGAAGATGTGACCAGGGTTTTTGATGAAGGTGATTTTTAGTTTTCAATACTAAGTTCTGCTACATTTTGCAAGTACCAGAAAACTAAGAGAGAAGAAAAGGGAGCCTAAGAAAAACCAAAAATCATGCAAAACTAACTAATAACCAGATACACAACAGACACCTAAGAGAGCTCAAGAGTGGTCCAGCTCCAGATCTTCAGTGTTGTCATGGCTCTGAAGCCCAAAGTTATCACTTGGTACCACCAGTTGGCTTCCTGCCGCAGCCGCTGGTCCAAAGCAATGAATGCTTTTTGATGATGGTTATTTAAGTGAAGTCAGTTTTTGGGCAGTGTTTCTACACCTTGACAATTTAATACTACATTTTAAATAGGTAGTATTAATTGATAAATTAGGATTTTTGTCCTTTTCTTTGTCTGGTTAAGAAGTGGCCAGGAATGCTCACCTACGTAGGAAGTTGGACTTATTACTCACTGTGAAGATCTGTTGTGTGCGCCTTGTTATTTTATCATCTATTCGAGGTTAGATAAACGAGCTGAAAAGGAATGAATATAATTTAGGGTTCCTTGTTTTGGCAGATTAACATCAGTACCACCAAAGTTGATGCCTCTTATCACAATATCTAGTTATCTGCTTAAATTTCACAGTCTACAGTCCACATTTACATTATCAAAGGCTATTTCTATTTATTCCACATAAATAAAAAAAAGTCTGCTGAACTTATTAAAAATAAATATATTAACATTTACTGCATTCAGGAAAAAAAAATCTGTGTATCAAGTACTAATTTTGACGTAACAGTGATAATGAACCCTACCCCAAAGAGTTTAAATTAATTTCAGTTTTAAAAAAAATTCCTTGAATTTTTGCTACTTTGTGTCAGGTTCTGAGCCAACTGCTGAAATTTCAGTGATGAACATGGCTGTAACACCTGTCCTCAGGGAGGTTACATCAAACAGTAATTATGCTGTTTGTAGAAAAAAATGGATATTTACATGTAATTTACACACATGGGCACATTTCAACTGCTTTCATAGGTTTGATTTTATGGTATGATGCCATTATTTGACAGGTAATCAGTAAGTATTGTAGGTGATTTACACACAACCTTTTCCTGTTGAACTACAAAATAAAGTTGTAGATTATTGTCCTTGCAGTGATCAACAAGAATTCACACAGTAGTCTTCCAGTTTCTTATGGATAACAGTGCAAGATAATTCCTAGTTAAAGCTACAAGGAAATGTTCAAGACTGGCAAACATGCTTTTCAGGGGTCTCTATTATTAAATGTTAAGAGTGTCACACTGTCATGACTTACTGTGAATGAACCTTGAAGAAGTATTTTGGTTGAAACTTTTTCTGATACTTGGAAGTAACATTCACTGCAATGGAAGACCCAGGGGGGAAAAAGGAAGGACTCAGTTCTTCCTATCAGTTCATAGGATTCTCCCCTCATCCTCACTCCCAAATATGACCAGAAATTCAGATATGATGTGGTTCCTAGATGATTTGAAAATGTCAGCTGACTAACTTTAAAAGACAAATACCTTTCACTTGCATCTGAATTTCATATTTAACAACATAGGGAGTGATTAAAAATACTAGAAATGATAACTTGGGTCTTTCTGAAATTTTAAGACAATTTAGTCTATTCTATAATTCCAATAAAAACTAGAGCTTCAAACGTATCTAAGCCATACCTGCAAATGTTACTGCAATTCATGTGAAAACCATATCTGTATTTTATTCATGTTTCAAGGAACATTGCTGCTCCCTCATCCTTGTTTTCTTCTGAAACATCTCTGTGCTAGTACCATAGTGTCAGCTATACTATCTATCATGCCTCTATTAGATGGATTTACAGCTTGACGAGCAAGCATCCAACTTTTACTACGTAGAATAATGCGCTTCACAGCGCAGTCCGTAAAATAATCTGACATGGTTTGCATTCTCCGTTTGGCCACAGTCTGTCTGGATTTAAAAAGTTGGACACATCTGTCCCTTGAAAGGATTTCTTTTCTGTGTGGACCATTTGGGATCTAAAACTGTAGGTTTTTTTCCCTACTGCTCTGCAAAGGCAAGTTAAAAATTCTACAGGTTCTACATACAGTGGTAGGGTGGTTGAGTTATTGGCATAATGGGAAAAGCCTATGAGAACTTGTTCCTGGTTCTTGGCATATTTTACTTCCCCAGACCCTCCAGGAGACTTTCATGGATCAGAAAGTCTCCTGAGACCCAGCACTGCCATGCTGTGAACAGTGACTCTTTAGTTCCAGATGGACATTCCAGTCACCTGCTCACAGCCACGCCCGATTCAGGGAATCAGAATCTCTGATGTTACCCTACAGACTCTCGCTCTGTTGTGAAATTTCTTCCAGGCCTTGTGTCACACACTGAGTTCAAGGCCAGCTTCAATGACAAAGTGATACCCTGTCTCAAAAATATACAACACTAAAATAAAATAAATGAAATGTTTAACAAATACAATAAAATAAAATGTAAAATAAAATAAAATTCTCATAGTGATTTTAATACGTGGTGGAATCAAGAAACATTGTCATATGCATATTTCTTACATAGAAATGGGTTTTATTCAAGTCATTAATTCACTCAGAGGTAGCTAGCTATTGCGCTGCACTGTAAGGGAAACGGGTAGTTTCATCATATTATAAATTATGTGAAGCCTACTCTAAATGCCTCACCTTTCCTTCAAGTGCTGGCAGTGCCCGTATGTAAGCACGGAGGACTAAGGGCATGTCTTAGTCCACACTCACAAGGTTAGATGAGTCCCGTTGAGTTTTTAGTCACTGATACACAGAAGAGGAGAAACCAAGGCAGGTCCTGTCAAATTCTTACTCACGAAACTATGAGGTATGACTATTATTCTAAACTTCTAAGTTTTGGGATAGTTACTTAGCAATGGATATTTATGCAATGTGGTATATTTGTTACCAGATATATACTTTGTTATAGCTGTACCTATTTACATGTAGACCTGGGCCCATGCCATCTAAAAAAGCCTCATGTTGTTTACCAGGAATGTTTTGAACCACAAAGTATATTCATCCAAAGTCATAAAGTGATTCATAGCTTTGTAGTGGGAAACAGCAAGAAGAGACAGATACTTGTTTTTATTATATTCCATAGTTTCATTAACTTATCTTTCTCTTATATCCTGTGTCATGAGTTGAATTCCAGCTTGAAAAAACAGAAAGTGAAGAAGAAGTGAAAGCAAAGAATTTTGGGCATTTCTCGGCACTTGTGTAAAAGGAAATAGTCTACTGTCAATTGTTACCTCAAAAATCAAAGTGTGAGATCTCTTTGGATTGAATACATATCTATCTCTCTTTGTATAAATACACACACATAAATTTTGCTGCATTATCTTTACATTATATGTATGCTACACATCTGTACAAAGATAGAATAAGGAATGAATTAAAAATAAATAAGTGAATGAGGAGTATAAAATTCAGTAAATAATGTTTAAATATTGAGGTGAGTCACTTTTCAAAATATGGAAAAACTTTTATTATATGGAAAGTTGAATTTTAGCTCTTACCTAGATTCTTATATAAATATACACATATATCTAAAGTATGTATCACAGAAAAAGAAGTAATTGTAGCAATATATTTTCTTATAGAAAATATCTTCAGTACATTTCTAATTCTACCACTAGGTGGCGTTCCTTGCTAGGAAGTCATCTGGTTCACTCAAAGACAACTTGGAGAAATACTATTTTCTATTACTGCATGCAAAGAAATTAAATTTCAAAACACAAATAAAATGTCTAATAAAAATATCTGGAAGTTGATTAATCCATCTGGGAGAATGAAAAACTATTTTTAAATGCTCGTTAATTTCAGAAAATATTTCCATTGCTCTTGCTCTTCTTGAAAGATGGGATAGATCTTCAGAAAGATGGTTTTGAGTATTTTTTGATTCTACATAATATGCATCTCTGAACAGTGCACAGACAAAATGGTCACGGACGTCTGGACGCCATGCGTTATATGATTGCAAGAACGTACAAGTTAAATGATTATAAAAGCTGACTGAGATGCTTGGGACTTTGGCTACAGTGTAAGCAGGTAACCAGTTTGAATTTCAGAACAGCAAGTCCTCAAGAGCTGGACATTTTTGTTAAGACACACGCTTTGACCAGTGTTTCACTAAATCGTATGTAGTAACTTCATTCATCATGTGGCCAGGAAGTGTCATAATAATTGTAACAAAATAGCAGGGGATAATGAAGGAAATTGAAGTGTGTTGCCATTATACCAGTCCTGAGAAAGCCTCCTCCAGTTCAGAGAATGCTTGCAGGTCTGAGGGTTACCTTCACTTTTTTTGTCAAAATGGGGTTCTAAAGCCAGGACAAATGTATAGCTCAACAGAGGAAAAAAGACAAAAAGAAGATAAAAAGCTCTTTGTCTAGCTAACAGTTTACTGATTTATTCACACATACCTGCACTCATACAGTGCTGCATTTTCCTTGACCATCTACGTGATGAAAGGCTCACTCATGTACACTGATAGTCACAAATGCCACAGGGGGGTGAACGTAGCGTAAGCACAGAGGAGAAATGTTACCTCGGAGAAAGTGTGACTAGACTGAGAGTAAAGTGTCTCATGGAGAAGTGGATTTCAAACAAGTGCTGGAAGTATATTTAAGGATATTAAAGAGCAAGAAGTTGTTAAAGAAAAGGGAAAAGAAATTTGGCTGCATTGAATTGGGTATGAATGACATTTAAGGAGCTAATTGCTAAATTAAAATATATGGTTTATCATGTGGTCTCTACAGTAACTGTAGCCTGAATGTAACTAAGCAGAAGACTTAGTGGAGAAGGTTCTGGCTAGGAGGGCTCCTGATTTTCTTCTGTTAACTTGGAATATGGTTTGCTTGGATGCCAGGCGATTTATCTCGTAAGTCTGAAATGCTTTTCCAACCAAACCACAGGTGTCTTAGTGTTTTATTCTAACAGGTTTTCATGGCAGATCTAGTAAGATAAGAAGAAGAAATTTTAAATAAGTGTATTACAGGAAAGCTCTCTGAGATAAGATAGACCCAGTGACAGCCTACTTTTACATGGGGAACATGGTGGCGTCACTGTGTCAAAGTGCCCAGCAGCAAAGCTGAAACAGGACAGTTTCCAGTCCTAGAGACCTAGGTCAGAGAGCAGTAGGATGAAGGACAGCTTCACAAGTCTTTTATCACGTAACACTGTGATAATTTATTATTTATTTTAGTTTTATTTTAAGTTTTTTATTTATTCTATTTTTAAGAGGGTAAAACCAAGGAAAATAAAACAGAATAAAACCAATCAAGATAAATTAGTATAAGTGACACAGGACTTCAGAACTTTACAAAATCAGCAATAGTTACCATAGTGCCTCTTGTCTTCAAAATAGCCGCAGATACCTTTGGATGTAGTAAAAATTGAACAGAACAGAATAGAGCAAACAATAAAAACAAAACAATGAAGGCAATAAAGGACTCAAAATAAGCTAATAGTAAATCCAAATGGCTACCATAATATGTCTTGCTATCTTTTAAACAGATGCTCATGCCATCAGGCTTACATAATCAAACAAAACAAAAGAGAATAAAACCCAACCCAACAAAACGGTGGAAATGATATGTTTTCCAGGTGGGGATCACCTCCTGATGAGGCCTGGTTCTCTCCCCTTCGCAGTCCCTGAAGGGCTAAACTGTGATAATTTTTAAAGTGAATTTATCGCATCCAGTTGGCAATGTCACATGTTTCACTTACCAACCGTGGGGAAATTATTGTCAGTAGAGACGCTGGTAACCATAATGAGCTAGCGGTGAAGCTCCGAAGTGTACGAGGAAAACACTTTACTTCCCCCCTTGCATTGAGGAGAAAATTCTGACACAGACAGGTTTAGTTTTCTAATCCCTGGATGACGATGGAAAGTCTAAATAAAAAGGAGACTCAGGACAGTGTCCTATAAAGTAGTCGTAAGACCAGAAATGAGAGTCCAATGGAAATCCGTGGAGTTCAATATTATCCTTCTTAATGCTTCACTCAGAGCCCAATACCAAAGTCTAATAAAATTTTGGGTCTGATACCAAAAACAATGATCATTTATTTATTATACTCAGGGAGAAAACCGTATTTCTAGCTAAGGGAAAGAAAAGAGAAGAAAGATACATTTTTAATATATTATAATGGCAGAAAAGTTAGTTATGGCAACACTTTACACTGGGACAAAAAGATTCAAAACAAAATTCAGACTCTTTTCCTTCATCCTGTTAATGCTCCCTAAATATTTGTCAAGTTATCTCAGGTAGCGCCTAGCATTTAATCTTTATTCAGTTATTATCTGGTGTTCACTGAGGCACTGTCTTAAGCGTCTTTAGGAATCTAAGCTGGTCATGGTTCCTTTGGCTGGAGGTGTTTCTGATAATTAGTCACCTGTGTGTGCTCCCAGGAGAGCAGAGCACAGACTCTTCCGTTATCTCGTGTTGATCCCCTAAATACAAGTATTCCCAAGGGAGGTCAATCATTTCTGAAATCTTGATATTCACTAATGTAGCCACACTTTTTTTTTAAGAGAGAGAAAAAAAAAGATGAACACACAATGAAACCCAGTTTCAAAACAGGTTAGTAGAACAGTGATAATAGGTGATACACTGTTTTCCTAGTGTTTTTCACAGCACAGGATAGGCATGATATCTCATCTAAGCAACTTTAGCACAAACATTCCTTTCAAGTAACAAACAGACACTAGTTACACAACTGTCTTCACTGCTGTGTGTATACATGTGTAGTTTTTCTTTTTCCCTTTCTTCTTTTCCCCTTTCCCTCATCACAGTTTATCTTTTCTTTTGAACTGTTTCTTCTCAATTCATTATACCTGTTGTGAATTTCAGACCCTGTTTACTTGCTCAGTTTCTCTCACTAATGAGACAATATGATTTTTATGTATATGGGTCTGATTAATTTCGCTTATGCGTATGGTCTCAAGTTGCAGCCATCTAGCTATAAATGCCTCAGGTTTAACCCTCTTTATGGTTGAATAGGACTCCATTATATAAAAATCTGTTTTACCCACTCCGTAGTTGATGGGCACCTGGGTTGTTTCCAAGATTCAGATATCACAAGTTGTGCTGCTATAAACATGAGTATCACTGTAGCGTGGCGTTTTAAATTCTTCCAGGAAAATACTCAGAAGGGGAATAGCTGGATCAAATGAGCCTCCCATGCCAGTCTATTGAGGAATCTGCACACTGATTTCTGTAGCTGTTGTTACCAGTCTATACTTCCACCAATAGTGGGGAAGGGCTCCTTTTCCCCCATAGCCCCACCAGAATTTATTGCCACTAATTTTTTTGATGATAGCCATTCTCTCTAGGGTGAGATGGAATCTCAGTGTTATTTTCATTTGCATTTCTCGAATGATCAATGATGTTGAACATTTTTTCATATATGTACTTGACATTTGTATTGCTTCTTCTGAAATTAAGTGCATACTCATCTCAGATGCCCAGTTTTGGATTGGGTCTTTGAATTTGGGGAGCCTGATTTTTTTTTCAATTCTTTATATGTTCTGGATCTAAGTCTTTCATCTAAGGGACAGTTGGATGAATTTTTTTCCACTCTGTGGGTTTTATTTTCATGTTATTGGTGATTTCTTTTGATGTGCAGAAACTTTAATAAGGTGAGGCCCCAGTTGTTGATTCCTTGAAGTGTTTCCTGTGCAGTTTGCATTTTGTTCAGGAACTCTCTACCTATGCCTATGTTTTCAACATTTCTACTTACTTTTGTCTTCCAAGTAGACTTGTGTTTCTATTTCAATATTTAGATATTTGATCCATTTTGACTTTAGGTTAGTGCATGGTGGTAGACATGGGTCTAGTTTTAGTCTTTGGCATATGGAAAGCCAGTTTTTCCAGCATGTTTAGTAAAGACACTATCTTTCTTCAAGTGCACATATATGGCTCCTTTGTTAAAAATAAGGTGGCTGAGTGTGTTTGGGGTTGCATCTGCATCTTCAGTTCTGTTCCACTGATCTTCAGGACTGTTTTTATTTTTTTTCCAATACCACCGTGTCATAGTTTATGTCGGTAGTCCCCAGGCTTCATGCATTTGCATTGTGCATTAGTGATTGGTCCGTTGTCTAGTGCTTGGATTGATGGTGTCAGTGCTATACTCACCTAGGGGTGGAGCCAGAATACAATGTAATGGCAGGAAGAAGGTGTGTCTCTCTCTCTTGCCAGTTTCTGCTTTGCTGTTTGCAGCTGCCATTAACTGTGGTCCCGCCATGCCACCCTGCCTTGGAGCCAACTGAGTATGGACTGAAACCTTCAAAAACTGTAAAAAATAAGCCTTTCCTTTCCCAGATTTGGGCATCAGGTATTTTGTCTCAGCAAAGAGTAAAAAGTAAATAAGACACATGGTGATTTTATCACAGTAGCTTAGTAGTGTAATTTCAAGTCTTGTATTATGATGCCCCTTGTTGCCTGGAATCACTTTAGCTATTCTAGGTCTCCTCTGGTTCCAAATGAATTTGAGGAGTGTTTTCTCTAGATCTCTGAAGTATGTTAATGGTGTTTTGATTATGATTATACTAAATATGTATAACAGTTTTGGGAGTATGACCATTTTCACTATGTTGATTCTTCCTATCCAAGAGCAAGGGATATCTTTCCATTTTCTGTTTTCCTCTTCAATCTCTTTTTAGAGAGTATTGTAAATTTCATGGTACGGATCTTTTACTAGCCACAATTTTAATCACCACACTATGCTAAAAGAAAATGCTCTTGGAATGAGTATCTTACAGAGGCACAAGAAAGAACACTTTCAACTACTTTACTTCTAACCAGCAAGTTTTTGAAAGGGAAGAAAAAATGACAACTTGAAATGATAGTGGTTTATTTAGATGAATCACAGTTTCCTTCCTCTTCCTAAAACACTGTTCTCTGATCATAGAGTATTACTATGGGAGATGATTTTGGTTTAATTCCTGCTCTGTGAGGTAAGACAGTTAACCCTTAAGAAGAGAACAGAATAGTCATTCTAGCAAGAAGTTGAAGAATCTAGAATCTCCAGTGTGGAACGTGAAGAATAATGCTAAGAGGAAAAAGGACTGAAGAGGGTTAGTTGCCCTATAGGGTTTACAGGTCACTCACTGAATCTATACAACTTCCTTCAGTGGTTTGTGATCTAATAAATAGTTTCTCTACAGAAAGAAAGTTTAAAAATACCTTTTCATGTTGCTTATGTAATTCTTAGTGTCGTTCAAAGAAATGAAATTGCTCTTTGGTAGTGATCCCAATTGTTACAACCTCCTCTTTCTCTGAAATACCAGAATAATGATTAAGTATCCCATCTTACAAGATCTAAGGTAATTTGATATTGACAAGTACTTGTACAATGAGTTTGTGTTAGATGGTGAAAAATCTGCTGTTCACTACAAAGCCATTATGGAAACAGCTGTTTGACCACAGAAAGTGCTTATTAGTACTCATCTAGTTTGGTGAAGGGATCAAATTAATAGTGAACCAAGCATCCATCCAGCTAGAAGGAAATATGAAAAATAAAATGTTATGTTTTCGCCTTTTCCATATAATTGATGCCGTCAAAATTAAATTGAATCTCAGTATTAAAATGCATTGTATGAATGTTTCTAGTAGAGACTAATATATGCATGGGAAGTGAGCAGGAAACAAAGAAGTATTTATAATGCAGAGCTGTTCTAGCCTGCCAACAGTGGATTACTACTGCATAGAAATTGGGAAGTGACATTGTTTCATGACAACGAAGGAGGTGCCAAATGCTTTGTTTAAAGAGGCCAGAAACAAACCATTTACCATAGAAACCCTGTCCAATCCTAGAGACTGCCTGGGTTTCCATTCCAGTGAGGCGTCTACCAGAGATAACTATGGTGGTCTTCATTCCTTATTTTAATTTTAGTGAAAGTTTGAGTGATTGTGTACTAAATATTAAGTTAGATCATAATCAAAGATCTTGAATTTCAATATTGCCTTGGGCACAGACAAATAGGAAAACAAAACCAATATCTTGATATCCTTAGATATATGAATCAAGATAGCCTTGTTGTAGAATGCACCGTTATCGTAGAGATCATTAAGAAAGGAAAAGTGCCGCTCGTTGAGCTACCCAAGCTTTATAAACCACATTACAATTTCCTGGGAAATGGCTTGTTAAATTTGGAAAGAAAGAAAAAACCCTCTGAATTATGGCACGTACGTCTCACAATGGTGAAGTGAAGGCCAAATATATTTGTATAGATCTGAGGCCCAGATATTCTGTGGAGGGTTTCACAGAACAAGTAGCTATTATACAGAATTTAAAGAGGTGCATCTAACAAACAGCAATGATGCAAACAACAAGCTATGCCATGCCCAGAGAAGTCTGGGAAAGAAGGAAGTAAACAACACTTAAACTCCATCCTAGGTTAGTGTAGAAAATTTTATGTTTAAGATGCACTGAAAACCTCTAGGAGGTGAAAGTAATATCTACTAGTTCCTCAAATTTACTTGATAAAAATACCCTCTTTTGTTTTCAGTGTACTAGGATACACTGGAAATTATTAAAGCATTCAGAATTTAATTGAAAACAAAAGGGTCCAAATTTACATCAATTGCTTCTTTAATCCTTAAGTTTCCAAGAAATATAGCAAAGTTAGTATATGTTTGGATACTCTGTCTTCATGATATTACATTTAAGCCAAATGTCATACAAGATTTGTGCCCTAGCAATATAGGCTTGGCAATAAGGAAAACTCAAATTCCTGGAAAATTTCTTGATTTGTTTTCAATAAGCTATCAATCAACTTTTAAAAATAGTAGTATTATCGTCCCTGCAACATAATGTTTGAGAATGCTGAGCTGGAAACCTGCGTGGGTTTGTATTGTAGCTCAGCTACCGTTTGGGTCTAATCTCTTGGGAAATGAGTGTAAAGTCTCTGGGCCTCTTTTCTCTTTCCTGTGCAGTGGACATAGTAATGGGCCTACATTGTTGGTTACTATGGAGATTTTGAGGATGTATGTTCATGCATGTAAAGTTAAAAACATAACTTGGCACATTTCTGAGAATAACTGCCACTATGTGTGCTGTTATTATGTGTTGCTTTTTCCCTGCCCCACCTCAGCCCCCATACTACAAAGAAAAATTTTGTCAGTATGTATTTTTTCTGTAGATCTTCTCTTGTCAGTGGGGTGATCTGTGTTTCAAAGCCTGGGCTGAGTGTGTCAGAAGAGAGTACTAGAAAGCTCTTTAAGCCACACATTTATGCAATGTCTTCCAGTCCTGCTTTCGTCTTTAACATAACTGCAATTTTGGGCTCTGATTCTTCTCTGTTTTGTTTCTCTTGTTGGTTCTACGTGCTGGCACAGAGGAGATAAATTTATTAACTTCTTAATCAACTAATCCCCAGAATTTGTTTTTTGTTGGCCTTAAAAATGATTATGAGAGTCAAACAGAGAAGTCAAAGGGTATGCCCTCTGAAACATACCTTGCCAACCCTCCCTTCCAGTTCTAAGATCATCTTAAAATAAGACACAGTCAGGTACTACTCAAACAATACGAGTGAAACAAGAGGGGCTGTGGAGAACCCAGGGACCGAACATTCTCTACAGGATCCTACAGTATTACCACCCTCCAAGCTTTTCTACAACGAACCGTTCATGACTGCTGAGTTCTCAACCGACTCTGTCCATTCCAGGTTCAGAAATAATTGTACGGGTTGAAGATTTTCTGGTGATTTTCGCTTTGACACTTTCTCTAGTTCGTTCAAGCACTCCAGTAAAACCCTCCTTGAGATAACTGAAGTGAAAAGGAAGCAGGCGGGGTGTAACCAACGAGTTCCACTGTTTCCCCCTGGGGAATCAGCCCTTAGGAAGGGTGATGACATCTCCTCCTATCTCCATCTCTCCCCAAAAGACTGCAGAGTCTCCTCCTTTACTTTCTCCTGGTTTCTTTTCCTTCAAAGGGCAGAGTTCTGGCAAATTTCAGATTTTCTGGTAAAGTTCATGAAAACTTCAGTTGCTGTGAAAAAATACTAATGATAAATCCACTGGTATCTGCTTTTAAAAAGTAATAAAAAATGTGAACTTTGATTTCTACAAAATACTAAACTTTGACTGACTCTTCCAAATGCCATGCTGGTCTCCAGAGAGAATCTTTTGATAGATTATTGAGTTTCTTAGTTCAGAAAATTATTGAAGAGGAAATGTTATAAGCAGTTGACATTTCCTTTTGGGGATTTTGCCCAGGATTTAGAAAAATGAATGAAGCATGTGAGAAAAATTAACAGGCAGTGTTAGCACATTATGCAAACATAGCAATGCATTATTTTCTAAAGCTGTGTAACAAATGTTAAAAGTGGATATGTAAAAAGATAAAAAGTATTCCCTCCCTGCAATACAAAGCACAGTAAAAACATGGTACAGAGCTCCGCACTGACTAAGGAGCAGGAGTGAGTAATTCTCCTCTTATGAGGGAAAAGTGGGCCATTATTGTCCATCATCTCTGCTTTTGTGTCCCTCTTTGGCCTTCAACTTCCTCCTCTCTCTCCTTGCAGTGGGAGCTGAGCTGGGAATTACAGTACCTGGGCACATACTTCTCTGCTAATGTAACAGCCTCCATCATTTCCTCTAGGGGCAGGTCCTTGGGAAAACTCAGGGCAAAGCCTTTTCTTTTTTTTTTTTGCCAGCAATTTCTGGGTTATTGATCATGTCCTTAAATTCGGGCTGCTTTTGTGAGATAACTTTAGAGTACAACGGATTCAGATCTTGTTTCTATGCACATTGTGGCTCCGAGATTGTGCTACTCAGCTTTGAGCTAAGAAAGAAGTAGACTTTGTCAGTGAAATATGTAACTATTTTATCTTTTTCCTGTTTGACCACTAAAAAGATAGTGGTCCATACTGAAGAGATTTGAAAGCAAAGCTAATAAACATAAAATTTTAATTGAATTACCCCATTCAAATACTAGCACACATTCAGTTAGCACATTTTGATTTCTCTGAAATTGCTCATTTTATTCTGAACATCGTTTTGATTAGAATAAAGACATCCTGTATCTAATATGCAACGTAAGTAAATGTACTTTTATTTTGAGTTCACTTGCATTGCTGAGTTGATCTTATCCTTCTGGAAAGCCTGTTTTAAAAGTCAAGCTGCCATCATATAAATAAGTTCTTTTTTAAACTAAAAGATAAACAATTTTTCTATTTCTCACTTATGTATTCTAAAATACCAATAACTGGAAACCTGCTGCAGAATGGAACCCACACAGAACAATGAAGTGTGGGTAGCCACGGAATGACTGGACATGAGTTCCCAAAGCTTTTCACTCCAGAGAATTACTTTTTTCTGCAGAAGTCTTGAAAGTAGCTTGCGGAGACAAATTATTGGACACTATTCTGCTATCATTTGCCTAATGTGAAATAAGAACAACTTTGATTTCCTTTAGTTTGACTATTACAATCACAACTCTAAAGGAAAAAACTGTCTTTTACAGTTCATTCTTTTATAAGCCTAGAATGGATATTTTATACTGTTTAGTTTATAAAGCTGCCCATGTGACATGAGCCATAAATCAACTATAAAAGAGCCATTTTCCTGCTCAATTACATAAGGAGAATAGGGACAATGGATGCCTTTATTTGATCTTATTTAAGGTAGGCAAAAACTAAATGTGATAAAGGTACCAGCTCTAATGGACATGATCAGACATCTTATTCTCTGGAAAACCAGAGAATAAAACCAAAAAAATGCATCACTAAATGTCAATGCACTAAAAATAATAAACTGGTGAATATATAGATACATATTACCTTCATTATTTAAAATGTTTTTTTTTTTTTTAATTTGAAAGAGAATAAAACAAAAGGGGGCAGTACAGAGCAGATCAGAAGAGGACAACATAGGCAACACAGTACTTTACATTAAGTCAACTGGACATCAACAGTATCTAACACCGTATCTCTTACTCTGCTATAGTTGAGCATAGTTTCAAATACAGTAATATCAAACATAACACAATAGTATTAAGCCATACATAGAGTGAAAGAATTACAGGGCTTTCTGAACCGAATAACAGAAAATGATCAATGGGTACTATAATATCTCATTTTTGATAAAAAAGAAAAAAAATTGTTTGAACTATCACACATATTCAGAAGTCCTACCATGCTTTTTTTGCTCCACTACCATTGGTTCTATCTACCACATTGTGTCTTATTGGAATTTGAACATGTGTGATAGTTCAGGAGACGCTCTTGCTTCTGGTTTCCTTGCCCTGGGGTGGCTGCAGCTCCCCAGACCACAGTCACTTTCCAGGGCGGCAGGCTGCTTACTGGTTGGCTCGGCCCCCTAAGTTCCAGCATGGCGCGGATCTCAGGAGACGCTCTTGCTCCTGGTTTCCCCACCCTGGGGTGGCCGCAGCTCCCCAGACCACAGTCACTTTCCAGGGCAGCAGGCTGCTTACTGGTTGGCTTGGCGCCCTAAGTTCCAGCATGGCCTATTTAAAATGTTTTGAAAGGCTGATGGCTGACTGGAACCGGAAGGATGTCTCTTGTGGCAATTATAAAACTCCCACAGATTATGAGTTACATGCAAAAACATATGTGATACATCTGGACTGTATGGACAATGGCAAAAAGACTAATTAAGTTAGAAAAAGGGACAATTAGGCACTTTCTAATTAAGTGGAAAGGATCAGAAACTTTGGCTTTTCTCTATCTCACTCATGAAATATGAATGAACCTAATGTGCTAGATATTGAAATCTAATATATAGTAATTCAGGTCATACAAAGTAGGACTATGCAATGGTACCTAAAGCTTATGGCTTGTTAGAGGGAAAAATGCATGCATAATGCAAAATAATGGCCTGGAAAAACACCATGGATAATGCATGGTAATGATCTCTGTTTGGAGAGACTATGAGATCATGACTTGATTTATGCATTTTGCCAAGACTGAATTTCACTAAATTATAGTTTTCAGTGTTTATGTATTAATAGGAACACCTCATTAAGCAATTTAGTGTGCCTAACATGTACTATGAGTAATACTGTTATTGCCTCCAAAATTAAACATAAATACTGGGAGATAATCATCTAAATTGACTTAATCATAATTTAATTACCATATATAAAGGCACACCCACTGCAAAATTCAGACTCATATTGGCCAAATAATAGATTACAAATACAGTGTGATCAAACAAGACATAACTCATTTGTTAGATGTTTGAGACAATGTTTTAGGAAAGCTTCTTAGGTCACCTGTGAGGAAAAGAAGAAATCCAGTTTCAAATTTGAATCTCAGCATGTCAAACTCTTCTAATCCCTAATTTGATGATTAGTTAACACAGCACCAATTGTACTAGTGGCTTTAAGAACACACACAGAAACTTATGGCAGTGTGTTCTGACGCTTACAACTTCAAAGATTGCACACTTAATTCTGCTCTTTCATGGTAACAAAACAAACAGAAATAGACAAAATATATTTACTCATCAATACTTTCTGTTCAAACAATCTCCTGATGGGAAATACTCATCCACCATGGAGGAAAATCTTCTCTCATTATTTTAAGATAGCCTAGCAGACCTTCTCCAGACAGTAAAAGTGTGATAGTCACCTTCTCAGGTAGAACAAGTAGGGTGTAGAGTAAGAGGCCTTTCTTGTTAGGACACATGTTTAAATGCATTCAAGTCTGGACTGCTCTACCAAAAGTTATTTCTTGTGAGGCCCATTAGAAACAGTTTCAAGCTAAGCCCATGATTTTCAATTTAGCTCCATAAATGTTTATAGAGCATGCAGTATGTATTTCTTAAGTGCACTATTAGAAATTAAAATCAGATTCAGGCATCGTTCTAAAGACTTTTGGGCCTATGAGTCTTCAATCAGAGATTCTGTCTTGAAGTTTTTCTATGAGGATTAAAATCCAGTACTCCTTGTTGCTCTCTGTGTGTAATATAATTTTCTAACCTTGAAGTCCAAATTATCAAGAACCTAACGTCTCAGTCACCAATCTATTTGCAGTCCAGTAGGTAACTACCATCCTGCTATATTTTTTCTGCATTGCCTTCTGAAATTTTCTCTAAAGACTTAACTAAAGAATCTGAGTTGATCAAACACTTTCATCATATGGTTGTTTTAGTCTTTCTGGGTAACTGAAAAAAGCCTGCCTTCAATTTAAAACTAAAAAGAGATATACATACTTCAAAGCACCTTACTTCCCTAGGAAATTGCTCCACTTTCTAAATTTTCAGAGCTTTTTGCCTATATCATTACAGTTGTTTACTGTGCTATGTTTTTATATGAAAGTATATAAATCTGTCTTTCTAGGGCAAAAATTCCGAGTTACTAAGGCAATAAGATTTATTTTCTGGATGAATTTACAAGCTAATGGGGGATAAAAAAACATGAAAACCAACAAACAAAAGAATAGAACATAGAATAAGAGCTAATTATTTAAGTCCTTTACAAAGTAGTAAAATATTTTTTGGGAAATTATCATACTGAAACTTCATGCCAATCTTAAAAGCATATATCTATTATCATTTTCACCTTCTATATATTCCTCTTCAGTTCTCCTGTGCCATCGTCATTTTGACATTACTTACCTATCTAACCTACACCAGACTGTAAACTCCTGAAGACATGGATTATACCTAGCTCTCTTTCATCCCCAGAATTTGGTCCTATATCTAATACCTAATAGATAATCAAATTACCGATGGATTTGTGAGTACATTCATATATTAATCAAAGTGTTATTTCTACCTGAGGTTTTTTTTTTTTTTTTTTTTGGCCTATCAACAGCAAAAAACTGACTTTAAGGCAGGGAATATAACACAATCATGACACTGGTGTGAAGAAGCATTTTCACAAAAGAAAAAAAATAATTATGTGGAAATGACATTGGGTTTCAGAGAAGACTTTCTTTTTTTTTTTTTCCATTTTATTTTAAAGAGAATACGACAAAAGAGGTCAGTACAGAGCAGATCGGAACCAGACAACATAGGCAACACAATACTTAACATTAAGACAACCGGACATTAACAGTAGCTATCACAATATTTCTTTCTCTGCTATAGTTGAGCATAGTTTCAAATACAATAATAACAAACATAACAAAAAAGTACAAAACCATTCAAAGAGTGAAAGAATTACAGGGCTGGAGTTTTAAGCGTTAGACAGAACAAACTTACACAATGTTTGCATTGTGCCGATTCTATTGTGTGTTTTATAAATGCCCTCACCACACTGGCACAGTCAGCTTCTCTTAGTATAAGCAGTGTAATGTTTTATAAATGAGGAAACTGAGGCACACACAAGTAAAACCTTTGGTCAACTGACTTTTGTTAATTACATAAATAAAAGTAGACTATAAAATCAGCCATCTATAAACTAGCAAAACAGCAATTCAAGAAGATTACAAATAAGTTTTAGGTGATGTGGTTGTTATGTTTTATTTCCTTACCTAGTCAAGCCCTTAGCTTGTTCAGTCATTTTTCTTCATTTTCAACCTGGGCTGTAGACTTATCTTTCTTTATGTACCCTAAGTTAGTATGTTCTCTGCATATCGCTCTCTGTCTCTACATATTTCACATGCTTATCCCTGAAATTGCTACTTAAAGGAGAGAACTTTCATTACCACTACTCAGATTTTAGGACTTCTCTTGCAATTGTCTTTCAAATTTCTGTTCCTAATTACTATTGTACAAACCTGGCGAGGCTGGAAATTGCAAGAAACCCAATCGTCTTTCAAGTGTGAATACAGCTTTCTGTGATTATTGTCTACTGGGTTTTTAATATTTCTGCAGGTATAAGGGAGAGAAAAAATCTTTTATGTATTTTCCACATTTTAAAAATTTCTTTGATCAAGATGATTATTTCCTAACTTATTCCACAAGTATCTTCCTTTGAGAAGAATTGTTTTTTCTTTTGTATCCAGCCAGTTGGTTGAAGTGTGCTTTTTTCTTCCTATTTATTGTTAAAAATGTACTTGCATTGCATATATGTTAACACTACTTTTCTATATAAATTATTTTACTACCTTTTATGTTCATATATTTTCTATGCACATAAACCAACTTATTAAATAGCAGCAACTGGTAGTTCATTATTAACAAAGTTTTTTTTTTAATGTTATGAATAGTTTGGAGAGTGGTTTCTTGTCAAATAATAATTGAACAGTAATCAGTTTTCCTCTACTCTTAAACACAATCTGGTCATCTAACAACTCTCAAAATTATGTTATTATAGAATAATATAAAAATTTTAAAAATTTATATTAACTTAAAAACTGTTAAATCTCAAGGTTGAAAGACATTCATCTTTATAATTTTGTAATTTATTCTGAATCGGTAGAAACCACATACTATTATAACTCCTTAACAGTTTTAATGTTTGTTTTCTGTTGCTGGAAAACAAACTAGTGCAGATTTATCAGCATAAAAGCATACTCATATATATTAGTCCACAGTTTTCTGTGTTAAGATATGAGTGGATTCTTTGCCCAGGGTATCACAAGGTTGAAATCAAGGTGTTATCGGGGCTGAGCATTCATCAGACCAAACTAGGAATCTTCAGGTAGCTGGCAGAATCCAGTTCCTTGTAGACACGGTAGAGAGAGCTCTGATGTTTGGCTCTTATCTAGTTCCTCAAGGGCCTTCTTACGCCCTTTTCATGTGGCCTCTCCATGTCCAAGCCAGTCATGCTGTGGCACAGCACGCGCATTGATACACACCCCTACTCAGGTGTCCATCCAACCAACCAGAGGGGACTTATTTCATTAGCTCAGGAGGGCCTGACTAATTTCCTTGTGCTAAATCAATCGTGAAATATATATTAACACTTATGGTAATAAAATCCACCATGTTCACTAGCTTGAGGATGATGTAGGGCTTGCATATTGCTCGGAAAGGGGAACATGTTAGAGTACCCTTAGAATTTTGCATACCACACTCCCCGGTTAGGAAAAAGGTTACCTGCTGTGCCCTTTTTCTCTGTCCCATGAGTTATTGAAAATATTCTTGTATTTATATTTCAGATGATGCCACAGAATCACATTCTAAGTTTTGCAGTGCTATCAGTTTTGGGCTGGCTAAATCTGAATAATATTTCTTCCCATTTAGGTGACGGTTTGTGATTTTCTATGATACATGCACATAAACACACAGAACACTGCTGATAAATATTTAACAAAGTGAACATTTTAAATAAATATTAGTCACTAAAATCTCTTATCTTCATCACATGAAGAGTGTATTCTTGAAGTTAAGAAGAGTCTGCCTATGTAATATCTTAAGACTTTTGTATTAGTTTTCTAGAACCACCACAACAAAATACCATAGACTTGGTGGTTTAAACAACAGAAATTTAACTTCTCATAGTTTTCCTTGGCCTGCATATGACTGCCCCTCAGTGCCCTCCAAGTATCTAAACCCTTTGCATTAATGTGTTCTGATATCCTCTGCCCTGTAAGCACACTGGTTGTATTGGGTTAGAGACCACCTTACTGGTTTTAGTTTACTTCCTAACTCTTTAAAAGATCTATCTACAATTTTATTCACATTCTTGGTTCTAGGATTCATGCTTGAAGATATGAATGTTTTGGATGACACAATTCAGTCATAACAATTCCTGAATAAGACATTACCCCACCCCATGTTTTAAAAATAGGGTACAGTAAACTCTGCATATCAAAATATCAAAATAGTGAGATGACCTCTACTGCATGGTAGAATTTCTTTCTAAGGGCAACATATGGCTACTAGGACAATAAAGTCATATGTGAGATTTATGTTTCCACTAAAATGTATTATTTAGATTAGGCCATTTATCTCTCATGTGGTTCACTCAGATTTAAATTTTCCAGTTTTTAGTAAAGACATAATACATATTTTCATAAATATAAATTAAATGTGTTATTATAAGAAAATTGGTTTTATTGGTAAAAGTTTCATGCTAGTCTAAGCAACAATCTAAATTTGGAAAGAAAAATAAGAATAGAAATAGATTGCAATAGGCGAATTGTAGTTCCTTACTTCCTTTTTGCCATACATGTAATATGAAGCATTGTATTTTAGTAATAAACATAACATAAATTGAGATTTTGCTTGACTAAGTATAATTATTTAGGTAAAACTTGGGGAATCATTTAAGATAAATTTCTAATAGAAATTAAGTAATGCTAGATTATAATCAAGTATAGCCATATTTCTTTTATTTCAAGTTACATGAACAGAGAGTGAAGAATTTACTATAATTTCCAAAGTATCAGAAGAATCCTTGACAAAAGTCCATATCCTTGCCAAAAGACAAAAGGTCAATTTAGTAATCAGTAAATACTGCGTATATTTAGTTGTATTTGGTTTTCTTGCCACTGAAATGAATTATCACGAATTTGGAGACTTACAAAACACAGATTGGTTGCCTGGAAGTTTGAGAGGTTCTGTCATTCAAGTGGAACTGGTCATCAGAGGCTCTGCAAAGCTGTGGTCACTTCTCCTTTCCGAGGTTTCCAGTATTTCTGGGCTACTGACTACATCACTCCATTATCTGCTTCTGCAGTCACTGGTTTCTCCTTTACTACTAATGCTAGAAGGGCTTTTGTGGTTATAGTTACAACCCAACCACATGACACAGGGTAATTTCCATTCTTGACATCAGTATGTACTTACATGTGAAGTCATTTTTGATATGTAAAGAAACGTTCATAGATTTTGGAGGTTAGTTCCTCTGTTATGGAAGGCATTAGTCATCCCATTGCATCCAGTTTATTGTGAATTAATATTGGACATATAAAACCATAAGAGATAGGAGTTCCATGATATATAATATAACAGGAGACAATATAAATTTCCTTAATCAAATAAAAAATACTTTGGTCTATATAGGACCAGGCCAGCAATAAGAAAAATTAAATATTTCAAAAAAAATATCATTTAGAATAATATGGATGTCATGTTTGGTTCTGAAATGTCCCATAAAGGCTCATGTGTTCAAGTTTAGGTCCCCAGGGAATGATGCTACAGGCTCCAGGGTATAAAAATGGAAACTAATTTGAATGTTTTGAGAGCAGATCACTTCTCTTTCACTTTCTTCCCCCAACCTCTTTCTAGCTGTCATGAAGTCTGCAGTTTTGCTCAGACCAGTTTCCACAATGATGGCTAGAACTTTGTTTCCTCAGATTCACTGTACTGTGTTCAGAAATCCAGGCAGTCAGAAGTTGCTGTATCTCTGAACCTATATGACGGCTACTGTTTGAACATTGTCTAAGTAGCTCTAGTTTTACAGGCAAGCAAACTTCAAGCGTGATGGGGTCACAGAGGCTTCAACCAAGTTTCAAAGAAAGGCCTGGGGAAGCCAGAAGACAATCAGTTACAGAGCTGAAATCTCTGTGGGTGATTCCTAAGAGGTTAATTCATGAAGCCATAAAAGTGAAACTGAAGTTGCAATGTTGATTCCAGGAAGTTAGAGATGTCAGGAATGTGGAGTGTATCCCAAGGCAACCCCCCTGGGATGATCAGAGATGGCCCAAGAGAGCGACCATGTGAACTTCAGCCAGCAGGACTGTACAATGTGTGTTACCAAGCTCTTTGGAGCCCACATAATACTATTCCATGGCTCTGGGTGCCAGACACGAAGCTATAGACCTTAGTGTTTGCCTTGCTTGGTTTCACTCTTGCTTTGTTCCCATTCTTCCTTTCTGTGATTATATCCTTCTCCTCAGCATAGAGATACTTATCTTGCACCTGTTATATCCTATTCCTGCATCTTGGAAGCACAAAGCTTGTTTTTTTATTTTTTTTTTATTTTTATAGAAGTTCACAGTCAAGAGTTTGCTTAAGCCTCAGAGGAAACTGTTGCCTGGCACTGGGGAGCAATGCTGAAAAGATTAATACTTTGGAGATTCTCACAAATAGATTAAATGAATTTTGAATCGTGATACAGGAATAAGAGTTTGGGTGCTGGGTAGAACATTAGAGTCTGAATCTGGAGTGACCTTCCCAAAATGTTCCTGTGTGGGAGACTTGGTTTTCCAGCAGGTGGTACTCCTAGGGAGCAGCGGGCACTAGAAGATGAGGCCTCGTTTAAAGAAGCAGGTCAACGGGATTGTGACATTGAAGGGTATATGTTCCCAACCTCTGTCACTCTCTCTCTCTCTCTCTTCCTTTCTTCTTTCACTCCCTCCTTTCTTCCCCCAACCTCTTTCTAGTTGTCATGAAGTCTGCAGTTTTGCTCAGCCACAATTTCTTGCCACGATCACTACCCTGCCACAGGCCCAGAAGCTAGAACGAGATAGAATGAACACTTGGAGAGTAAAAATGTGGTACATTCTATAGTAAACAGATAGGAAATAAATAAGTATCTTAATGGAAAGTAATAAATGATTGAGTAGTTGATCCAAACGGGAATAAATAAATTAAATGTGAAAATGGAATACATAGAGACAGAAACTAGATTCGAAGGGAGTTAAAGTGGATATTTGAGCATGACAAATATTTTTGTAGAATACAATTTTAATTTGATAAATTCAGTTTAATTGGGTGGGCAGATCTCTCTCTTTTATATCCAGTCTTCTGCAGCAGAAGTTCTAACCTGGCACCCACCCTACTTCAAAGGCACCTTGTTATAGCTACATTTGGAAAAAAAAAAAGCAGGAGTCAGTTTACCAGCTTTGGATTTGAGTGTCTTCTTAGTTTCCTGGAAATCTGGATCTATGAAGATTTCCATAAATCACAACCAACTCAAAGTAACATATTTTTACTGAAAACTTGGGAGTAAATGATAGAATTATCACACGAGCCATAAATAGCTTAAAAATAAATGTCATACCTGCAATTTCATAGAAGTCTTTAGGTTGTTTGCCACTAGAAGTTTCACAAGGGACTTTTCCCTTCATAGCATCTGGCTTGTTCTACTTTTTCACTCTTCTTTTACTTACGTTTTTATTTCAGATCACTCATCTCTTTCTTTCACTACTGGTTTACTGAAATGCAAAATGTTTCCCCTTATTGTAGGCATAGCTGACAAACCCGTGCTCCATTGTTTCACCCTTGTCTACCTGTGGTACAGAATTTCCTTATTTTTTTTCAAACAGAAAGGTCCATCATCTGAAATATTTAATTATGTGATTCTTCTAGAGAGCATTATCACAATATTGTCTTTTTTTTTTTTTTTTTTTTGCTCTTTAGCTCCCCCTGTAGCATAAAGAAAGTAAGAATTCTGTAAATTTTCTTGGAAATAATGTGCAAGGTGCTTTGAAAAAGAAATTGTTCTCAGTACAAATAACACGGATTTACAATCTAGACTTCAGGTTTAAACTACACTTTCTTCATACTATAATGGGAAAATTTAGGCCACGTTATTCATCTGTGAAAAGAGGATATAATAGGTTTGTTATGAGAATTTAATGGCATGACCCAAATTCTGAGATACAGTGACTTTCAACAAAGGGTAACTCCTCTTATTTTAGGACTAGGGTGCTTTGCTAGTCAACAATTGTGATCCTTCAGACATGAAATAATTAGACTCTTGGCAATAGCAATTGCAGTGAATAAGTAAGGTGAAAATGTGATTTTGGGGAAGAAAAGACACAAGTTTACAACAGAGAGGGAATAAAGGAAAGTAAAAAGCATGGCATCCAGGGAAAATGGTAGTGCGATTGACAAGTCAGTACACTTTTTAAGATAGACCCTATTCCTTAACAAAAAGGAGAGATCAGTGTAGCTTTTGGGTACAAAGTTGTGCAGAAGGCATGATTTGCATACTGAAGAAAGACTAAGTAATAGAAAAATTAGGGAAGTAGGGAACACAGACACAACTGATGTCCATATGCATTTGGCATGGGTGTGATCCCTAGTAGGGTATATGAGGAGAGGAAATGAGGGTATAAATCCAACAGGAGTGGTGCATTCATGAGTCATAAGATATTAGTCTGGGAATAGAATAAATTGGGTAATCATTTACCAGGAAGCCATAATCAACAGAGCTTTGTAGGCTCTTAATTTAGAAAGACCATCCAATCAGTCTCCAGAATCTATTCCTAGTCCCCTTAAATGTGTCTGAGATTTGTTATTTTTCTTTCACTTTTTTGTTCTGAAGATCATCACCAAGTTCATCATACACTTTGACACATTCTCATAACTGTCCAATTTCAGTCTCAACCAGAAGTTTCTCTTTTCTCCATTCTTTTCTGTTTACTATGTCCATTAAGCTTCAGAAAGCTCTGTTATCATTGCATCATTCGTTATGGTGAGTTGTATCAAGGACTTAAGTGGACTTAAGTGAAGCAAGGAAAAAAAAGCCTATAAAAACCATCCTAATATCTTGAAAGATTGAATATAGCCTCAGGAGCTTTAAAAGCCTTTGCTACATGTGAAATTTAATGCCTAGGATTTCTTAAATGTGCTTTACTATTAAATGTCTTTATCACTAACGACGATGTCTCTTCAAAATTACTATTTAGCTTAGTACTTGCTCATCCTAAATGAAAGGGCCAATTTAAGAAATACAGAAGCATAGAAGTAAGCACAATAAGCCGTAACATTTTAATGAAAAATATGCCACATCATCTAAAATAAAAAAACAAAAGATCATAATTTTAAATTTTATTAGAACTAGCATAAGAAAGTTATTTTTGTCAATTACTTTTACAAGGCTGTGATGGGGAGAGATAATAAGAAAAGCTTGAAATTTATGTATAATATATGTGGATATTCATGTGGATATAGGACATGTATAATTTAAAATGATAACAAAATATTATTAGAATTCCATACATAGAGATCTAGACCCTGCTTTGTGTTTATCACAATATTCTAATTATTTTCAGTGTTAGTTCATGAAAGTAGCATGGTTTGTGAAAATAATACATGAATTGAGTGTATTTGAGTTCAAAATTAAGAATTATTCTGCATTTTCCTTTGACAACTCTAATAATCATTTTATACATCTATAAATTCCAAAATTAATGTTTTTCCCCTAACAGCACAATCTCCTTGCAATGAAATGTTTCTCAGGTTGGAATGTTTAATATTCAGGCATATCTACTGATTTCATTGAATGAAACTTGATCTCTTTATTAATTGTAGATCTGCAACACCTGTGGTCATTAAAGAACAATAAAGTTTTACAGTTGATTTTAAAATACAGATTGTGGTTTATTGGCTGCTGTATCAAATACATTTTATTGCATTATTTCCAAGTAGTTGTTGTTTTAGAATAATATTTATTCCCTTAATAACTGGAGTTGAAACTTGACTCACCTTGGTGATGTTTGTAATGATCAGCTGAGCCCTCTACTCCCTCATAATCTTTATTCCTTTATATTAAAAAAGCATTCAGTATATTGCCAATTTTTCACTAATGATGCACAAATGTAATGAGTTGTATGAGCGTCTAGATTATTACATGAACGGCCTGTAGTCCGATATTTCACAAAACACTCCAAACTCACACACTGTAATTGAATGAAGAGAACATTTTGTTTGCTCGTTGGCTTGTTTGTTTTAATTTTTGCAATCTCTCAACAGAATACAAAATTTGCACTATGCTATAACAGAACTTGGCTATGCTTTTTATCAACATGTAAGCATAACATTTTTTAGCAGTGTATCATAAAAATATTAGGAAAAAATATTTCTTAATGTGCTAATTATTCTAAAAGTAAATAATTAAAATAGTCTACATTAACAGAAGTACACCTATTTGCTCTTTTAATTCATTTTGTACAGTATGTTTTTCTAATTCGTATGTTATTTCCTTTATAATGTGTAACGCATTCTGAAATTACCTCATCAAAGCTGGTTCTGTACTTTCAGTGTTGCATTTTTAGTGTTTTGATTGTTATATATTTTTAGTAAGTTGTAAAATCAGAAAATGTGAGTTCAAATTACAGACTTTCACTAGTCGTTTTGTACCTTCTACTATAGAATACTAGATTTTAAAGCTATTTGTTTAATCACAACATCTAATGATTATTCTCGGAAAATTATTAGTGTAGTTTATTATTACAGTAACAAAATGTATAGTATTATACATTATAGCAAACAAAATGTCACTGACTAAAATTTGAATACAGTCGATCAAATTTTTATAAACTTATGACTCTCATGTATTCATATTCTAATCATTTTCTAAATCAAATGGAGCCTTAAGTGGCAATTTATTTAAAAATGTTTCTTAAAATTAGGCATGACAGCATGTATAGTTTGTTTTAGGATAAGACCATGAATTTTCATCAAAGATGAAAATGAAGGTAAGATAAGAGCAAGTAGATGGAACAACAACAACAAAAGTCCAGAGATATTGGAAGCTATTGTATGTGTTAGAGAATGGCCAGAGCCATATGGTCAAATAAGGTTAGAAGGAAGGTTTAGGTATTATTGTAATGATTTTACATAATTAATTAGGAAACAGAGAATCGTTGAATGTTCGCAATCATACGAGTCAAATTATAAGAACTTCACTTCAAACAATTAGCATAGACAGGAATGACAGTTTTGACAGAATTAGAATGTAATGACGTAGAAGAGAAGGTAGATACGTAGTGGGAGAAGTTGTTCAGGTGCAGCATGGTGTCCTGCTGAAGTAGAACCGTAACTATCAAAACGGAGAGAAAAGCATATTTAAGAGATAAAATGTTAGCAATCTTTAGTAACTAGATGATAAGGTCTTTCTTTATTGTGGTAAGAACACTTACTCTTAACAATTTTTAAATGCACAATACAGAGTTGAACTATGGTGAAAATGTTGGACAAGAGATTTATAGCATTTATTCATTTTATGTAACTGAAACTATTCCTGCTGAATAGCAGTAGGCCTCGAACTAGGTCTTAATTATGGTCCTCATACTAATTTTGTTTAACGGAGTCACCAATTAATTCTAAGGAGGAATTCTTATTGTTGTGCCTGTCCTGTCTAGTACCATCTTATTTTTGTAAAGCCCCTGATAAAGGTAGCTCACAGAGACTCCATCTTGTGTCCCCTGTTGTTGCTTTAAGTGAACTGAATTAAAATTTTAAAGTAAACATTCTCAGTTTGTTTGATGTGCGTGTTAAACTTGGAGATATTTACAGTGAATGACCTATTCTTACATTCCACCATAATTTTCAAGCATACATACCAATGATCTATTAGGAATTTTAATGACCATAAAAGATAGATTTTTTTAGCATTAAATAGTGTGTATAAAATTGCCAGATAGCCTCTTTCCCTAAATCTTGCATTAATGTCAAATTTTCATTCAATTATCTTATTATTGGTGGGGCTAAACGTAAGGTAGTCTTTCCAGGAAACCTTCCCAGGACAGTAGGTCTCCTTATGGAATGGAGGCTCATGGTTCCATGAGCTGACTTATGACCTTGGATGCCATGCTGACCCGTGACCTTTATTCCATACTGTGCATACTGCTTTGTCTTTGCCATCAAATATACTATAATAGCTCACTCTAAAACTTTGAGAAAAAGAAGAAATGCTGGAAGGTATTTCTTAGAAACTGAGAATACAATTCTTGCCTTTTTAGAATGCTCATTTTTCTGGTCTTTTCAAGTCTTTTAATTCCCTCATTTTCAAAAAATAAATGTAGCTTTTAGATTTTTAGGTAGAGCTGTAATCCCAGAACAATTGAAAAGCTCCTTCACCAAGACACTCTATAACTTATTGAAATGCCAGTAGCTGGCTAGGTCATGTCAGTTTACACTTGTTCTCAGGTTCTCAGGAACTAACTACTTATTTCTTTGGCACTGAAGCCTCTGTGTTTTAGCTGAGCAGATACCATCTAACAGTAGACATTTCTCAGTTTCTCTTGCTATATGGTGTGGCCGTATCACTAAGTTCTGAACAACAGAAAGTAAGAATAAAAATTTGCATTTATGTCACCTTTTAGAAATTCTTATTCTGAAACAGAAATTCTGTTTCTAGAACTGGAAGCCTTATGTTGGGAACAAAAAATCTTTTCTGCCAGTTCTGATCTCACATTCAAATTCCTATGAACTTGTTTTTATCTTTTAAGATATTATACTGAGAGAAGTCTTTGCTGCAACATTTTAACCTGCCCTGATCCACACAATGCACTTTGAAGGCTTATAATTTTACAAAATTTATTAAAATAAAAATATATGTCTAGGCAGGATAGACAGTTTCTCTTGTACACTAGCAGAGTGGCTGATATGAAGTACCCATCCCTAACATACTTCTAAATTAATGAAAGAATGAGAATCAATGAGTAAATAAATGCATGAACTTAATTTTGGAGTAACATTCTAAACTATTCTGCTTTGGTGATTCTTTGCTTTGACTAGTATTTTGTTTAAAAAAAGCATCGTGAAACATACGAGAAGTGATTTTTGGTAACCACTAGTAATACTAGGTGTATTTCAACATATATGTCATTTTAGAAGAAATATAGTTTATTGTGCACATTCTTTTTGAGCAATAATGTTTAATGAAATGTTTAATTTGAAGAAACAGGGTGTTGTAATGTACTTGTAGATTTTTGTTGTTATTATTATTATTATTATTATTATTTTGATGTTTTAAACATTGTCTGCGACTGGGCTCAAGAGCTGGAAGCCAAAGTGGGAAAACATTCACTGCAACAAAACAAAAGGCATGCAAACATATGCTGATGTTTAATCTGGGCAGTCCTGTTTGCACCAGATGTCCCCGAAAATTATTAACAGCTCTGCCTTTCACTTTCAAAAGCATCTTAGTTTGGACTACAAACTGTATGTTAGCTTAAGACATAGGTTAAATTTATTTTATCAGTTAAATTTAATATTTTCATGGTAGCAGAGACTGGGGCAGCATAAGAGAGAGAAGCCAAAATGGCAAAGTGGAACGTAAGACTGGATCTACTTACATAAGAACTTTGTAAAACAGATTGTATTAACGCACTAATTTTCGTTTTTAGATCCAATTCTTTTTAAGCATATATAAGCAACAGATAGTGAAATATTCTATCTATGAAATATTGTAAAGTGACAAATTAGAGAACAGGTACATAAACATGCAAACATTACTTTCCCGAACAGGAGCTGTCTTGATTCAGCGGCAGGATAAAGAATAAAATGGTTAAGTGGTAAAGAGAACACAATATCCTAGTGCATTAAAAGAAGAGTAGCTAATGTAGCCACTGCACTAGAAAAATAAAGGCTTCATCCCGTTTTGGAATTGAAACTCAGTTTATTAGAGAAGTCTATGATATTTGGGCTGAATAATAATTAAATGACATTACCACAAATGACCACGTATTGTGAGATTAAAATTAAATAATTTCTGAAAGCGGGTTTTTGTTTTGTTTTGTTTTGTTTTGTTTTTTGTACTAGGGATCGAACTCACTACCTCGCCCTTGCCAGGCAGAAACTTACACCGCTGAGCTAACTCCCCGGCCCTGAAAGAGGTATTTTAAAAAATATCTTTGTGATTTATTGGTGCATAATGGGAATATACTTAACAGAAGGAAGTTTACAATTTCATATCGATATTAATATCTTTCATCTGAACAAGAGATAACACTGTATGATAGATATCAAAGTTCGTGTGTAAAAAAGTGGATAAAACTAATATACTAGTTTTCATATTGCTAGAAATACGAAGAAAACTTTTCTATAAATGTTATGCCTTGCAATTTCAATATGGATTCATTTTTCAAACTGTATCCATTTACAGCTTTTTGCTACAACTAGTGCAACAAGTACAACTGCAGAAAATATAATAATTTCTTTCAATAAATGGGTTCATGTTCACCAAATGAATGCAAAGAGGAAGTAATTTTATCCCTCCAGTAATTAAATAGATATTATCTTTGCAAATGTTTCTCCATCTTTTTTGGAAAAACTATATTTTGTGAAGAAAACCTAAAATTTTATTTGTAACTATTTCATACAATGTACTTTCTTTTATTCAAAAAAATATACAATTTACAAGAGTTTAATCAAGACTATTTTTTCAGCACCTAATTTATCAGATGATTCCACATATATGCAAAGTCCTCAAAATTATCCACAATTAGTTGGGCTAATGTTACCTTCCTCATGCAACTAATATTGGAAATTCAGTTTATACTATCTATGGGACTATTGGATATACTATCAGATATATAATCTGTGGGCTATCTATCACAGCAACTAATCTTTTATATTTAAATGTTTACTAAATGTAAATTGTTTCTAAATAGAAATTTCTTTGATTGAGGTAACCTGATCAGCACATTAGAAGAATTATACTTTCTTTGAATTTTTTGTCAAATACCTGTATGAAATTAATAGCACTACTTCCATCATAAGACCCCAGTTTTACTTCAACTTCACAAGAGTATTTTAAAGTTGATAATTTGATATGTTTAATTACTTGTATTAATTTGAAATTGTTATTTTTCAGAAAAATAAAGTAATTTTCCTTGGTTTTTCACCCTTTGTATGCACAGATTGTAGAAGTAGGTTAAGGAAAGAATAGAGAGAACACAAATAGACATTGTTTAAAATTGATGACACACACATCATTCTATCAATGTAGCTTCATAATGAGACCAATTTCAAAATAAATATTACCCATTCATGACAATTTGCAACTAGAGATAATATGAATGTAGTTAAACATTATTTCATATATGTATGGAGAGTAGTATTCAATTCTTGTGCCAAATTCTGTAAAATCAATTGGTTGTCAATGATAAATATGTTCAAACTGAATACTCATTAAATCATTACTAAACCAAAGATTATTTACCTGTATTCATTTTTTGAATTTGATTTCTTAATTAATGGCTTAACATGGAATTAGAAATACAATTATTTAATTGTAGATATATGTTGCAAGCTAAAGTTATATTACACCCTGCTTTAATATAGTCTGTTTATGCTTACTATTATAAGTAGCATGGTGATAACATTAAAATATTACATTATACATGGTAAATATATGAGTATTAAATGGTAAATTATATGTTTCAAACTAAAAATATTTTTACTTGAGTTATAAATTTATCAGATCATTTTTTGGTTTTCATTTTCATACCTCAATATATTTGTATGTTGATAAGCAAGACAAATAAAACAAAATTAAGAATAATTGCTTCTTAAAGTACAAGTTATATATTAAAAATAAATTATAATGTGTGCATAACTTTGAACTAACAGCAAACAGATAAAACAACATGTTTAATTATACCTAGAAAATAAACTCTTAGAAAAGGCATTGCCTTTGGAAATATTTTCCACACTTTAAAGTGTATGATATTACAAATTTTTCTGTTTCTATTTTATTTAAACAATTGTTTTGCAACATATTCATATATAAGTCTTTTAATTTTCCCAAGATTTAAGTTAGTACATTTTGTCATTTGGATAATAATTAGATCTGAAGGAGTCATTAAATGTTTTTTTCTCTTTGTGGCACTATAGGATTGAGAATAAATCATGATACTTGTTCAGTCAGTTAGAACTAAAAAAAAAAGTTGTCAGTAGTTAAAACCTTTTTCACTTTTTTTTAATAATCATGTTCACAGTTGAGGAGATCTGGTAACCACATATTTACTGAGTGATAAAGCTTAGCCTCACTGAAGGTAATGCAGCCAGGAAATGTATCTCCTATTGTGGTAAAAAAATAGTATTCACAGTATCACCTAGGTAGGATATTTTGTTGGAAATAGATTTGAATCCAATCAAGACTTAGATTTTTTTCATTTATTTGACCAAAAAGTAGAAAAAATAACTAGTAAGAGAGTTCCTGTTAGATAATTTAGTATTATTATGAATAAAAAAGGTGTGTCACTGAATTTTATATTTTATTCTTTTGTCTTCTCAACCATTGCTTTATGAAAATATCTTTACTCAATAATTCATGATTTCAAGTTTTATAAAATTTAATGTTAAAATATATTATCTGATTCAAAATGGCTCACAATGTTGAGAAGGAGATATAATTGTATCCTTTTCAAAGATGAACCTAAGCCTCTGGAGAAATAAACAGTGCCCTAACTCTTACACATACTGAACATGTTAAATGTAACAACATTCTTGAGAAACTTTTCAGGTCCTTGGGTCTCTAAAAGTACATATAAGGTTTGGCATATCTGGAAAATTTATAAAGAAAAATAAGACTGGGTAACTAAGTTAATCGATGAGGGAGGGAGGAGGCAAAGTGAGCAGTGATTCACTTGTGATTCCAGTGGGCATGCCTTTTTAGAGATTTAGAGTGTATCTCAAATAAGTGGAGAATTGAGTCCTGAAAGAATTTTAAGAAAAACAACCTTGCACCCAATAAATAAACCTTACCAGGCAGCAGAGCGAAGAGCAATTACAAAGTGCGTGGTGCAAACAGGAGCTTAATGGATGAGAGAAAGATCAGGAAGGACATGGGCTGATGTGGAATGCAGCAAGGGAAAAGTAGGAGACGGAATCAGTGAGCAGAAAGCCAGATCAGACAGGGCTTTGGAGTCAGTTTCAAATACCTTAAATTTGAATGAGACAGGAAGCCAGCAGAGGATTTTTTTTTCAAAGAAGTTACATAATATGCATTGTGTTTATTCCTAATTATTCAGTGATAGTGGTCAGGGTGTAGCCTAGAACAGCAACAGCCTCCAAGGAAGAGGCACCAGTGACTTGGATAAGTGGTAAGTTAGATTCTGAATATATTTTGAAGGTATGAGCTAATATGATTCCAAAAAGATTGTTGGTGAATTGAATATGTGAGAGGAAACACTTCAGAAAGAGTTAAGTCAAACTTCTAAGGTTTTGGATTTAGGTTCCTAAAAAGATGAGCTGGAATTTATTGACCTCCAGAAAACTGAAGAATCAGATTTTGAGAAAGAGGGATCAGAATTTCATCATTTATATTTTTTATGTGCATCCTTGTGTTCATACATCCACACAAGGACCAAATACATGACAAAAACAATGTAAAAGAGAAAAAAATATTTTGACCAATGGTTTCACAGGGCTCAGTCCATGGTTAGCTGCCTCTGTTGTGAGGAGGCAGAATATTACAGAGTGGGGCATATGGAGGAGCAAAGTGACTGAGTTCATGACAGGAAACAGAGTGGGAAAGAGCCACAGAGTAAGGGGCTAATGATCAGTAGAGTTCTCAAAGTTACAGCCCTAACCCCACATCCTGTTTCTATCACCTCCCCAATAATGTCATCAAGTTACAATTCCATGAATAGATTAATCTACTTGATAAAGTTTGAACCTCCATGATTCAATCACTTCCCCAAAAGCTGATCACTTGGCAACCAAAATTTTAGCACATATATTTTGGTAAAAATTTCAAATCTAAAATATGACAATTTCTTTTTTGTGACCTAAATTAACTAAATGATAACAGGATATGGTTGTTTGTTTCAGAATACTCATCCTTCAAAATTTATTAGCTATTGGATTATAGTCATGACAAGCATTAGTTGAAGGGTTGGAAACGTAGCTCAGTGGTAGGGCACTGGCTTAGCGTGCATTGGTCAGTGGATTAAATCTTCACAACTATAAGTAGAAAAAGGAATCATTAGAAAAGCGACTTGATAATTATGTATGGATCTTGTATTTTTATTAATTGTTTTATAGAGACTAAAACCAATTTTACAAATTTTTACTGTTAAGAAGACAGTAACAACAAAAAGTATTTATATGCATCAGCAAGAACTTTATTATTTCTCTTACTCACCAAACTCTTTAATGTAAGCAACATTCATTTTAATACATGAGATTTTTTCAGCTTTAAACAGAATAATGAAATCCATGTTTTACTTTTGATTTTTATTTCTAGATAATAGCATAATTTTGAAATGATCACATAAATGCTGCTGCAAAAATTGGGTTCGTGTTTATCCTAAAAGTACAGAAAATAAAACTTTCATGATTTTTTTAGTATTGCAACAACTGTCCTGCAGGAATAAATCAGTGTAAACATGAGCCCTACAAATCCAAATGGCACATGCTCTTGAATTTCCATGAACTGATTCAATTTCAAGTAAGAATGTGTGAGCATCTAACACATGCATATCTTTTTCACGTAAGGGGAAGTGTAAGTAAACTGATTTTTTTTACTAGACTCATGTTCATTCAGAGGGCATCAGCAGAAACAAAGACTAGTTAGAGATTTTAATCATGTAATTTCTCAAAAGCAATTTAATATTTATAATCAACAACCATTACTTACTGGAAACACTAAAAGTTTGAACATTTTACATACTGTTATAAATCATTATAGTATGTAGAATGTAGTGCATGTGATTTACCCAGAAGTTCAGAAAAACATACCTGAAAACTTCTACCAATTAAAAAGTACATGTGTGTACATGTATGTGATTTGTATGTGTACATTTACAATAAAAAATCATAACAAAATGAAATGTTACAAAATCATAGCAAATGTAATGGTCAATGTACTACAAAATATATGCAAAATGTTTGATAATAGCACATCTATGATATTTTTCTTTTGACTGTAATGTGGTTGTACCCATGGTCTCACACATGTTACACAAGCACTCAACCACTAAACTATATCCCTAGCCTTAGTGTACTGTATTAATACATAATGAAGATTTGTAAATCACATTGACACAGCATATGAGCATCAAAGTACAACTGGGCCTAAAACCTGAACAAGCAAAACACACAAGATAAGTGAGTATGAGACTCTGATAAATTTAATTAATGAAGAAAGAAGTATAAATTAAAACTATTCCCTAACTTCCCTTTTTAATTAAGTTTACTAGATATGTAGAAATATCACATTCATCATTGAGAATTTGGATCTGTGAATAATACATCTTGGTTCTTTTTTTCCCCATTCCCCTCCTCTCTTTTCCCTCCTTTATTTAAAATCATTGTTTCTATTTGTCCTTTTTTTCTCATTTGTTTTCTTTTCTCTTCCACTCACCCAATTCCCCTTTAACATTGAACAATTATTTCTTATTTTACAATATTTCTTATACATTTTGGTTCTTCTTTACACTTTTAGTTTCTCACAGCAGAGAGACAATGCAGTATTTATACATATGTCTCTGATTTATTTCACTTAGTAGTGTGGTCTCAAGGTCCATCCATGTAGCTATAAATGTCTCAAGTTTATCCTTCTTTATAGTTGAGTAGTGCTCCATTGTATTAAAAACACAGCATTTTTTAATCCTTTCTTTAGTTGATGGGTATTTGAGTTGTTTCCAAGATACAGTTATTACAAACTGTGCTGCAATAAACATGGGTGTGCGTATATTACTGTGGTATTATGCTTTTAATTCTTTTTGGAAAATATCAAGAAGAGGAATAGCTGGGTCAAATGGAATGTCTAGTCCTAGTTTTCTGAAAAATATTCACACTGATTTCCACCAGTGGTTGCACCCGTGTAACCTCCCACCAACAGTGGGGGAAAAATGGAAAGGTATCCATGGCAAATGGATAGCAAGAATCAATGCAGTGATAATGGCCATACTTCCAAGGTTGTTACACAGATTTAATTCAATCTCAAATAAAATACTTTTACTTTTCAAATTATCAATATTATTTAAAATTACAAAAACCAATAAGTAAAACATCCTCAAAAAATGGAAAAATCAGAAAAAATAGAGACATTTATAACAAATTTAACTCTTAACTTTGATGCTTTTTTGCTTGTAGTTTTATTTTATAATTTATCTTAAGAAAACTGTCAAAATGTAAGACATGCACAAATATGTGTGTTACAATGCTTGTTTTAATGTACTTCATAATAGATATAATTGCCTCAAATTAGCATGATGGTTGATAAAAGATAGCACAGATTGGGTATCTATGCTCCAGAACATTTGTGACTAGAAGTTTTTCAGATTTTCAAATATTTGCATGCATATAAAAAGTTGTCTTGGGAAGAGATCCTATAGTAAACACAATCATGCATGTTTCCTATAAAGGTTATACTCAGTCTAAAGATAATTTTATACATTTTAATAATCAAACAAAGTTTAATTGTGTAGAATTTTGCCCCATCTGTGGTATCATGTTGGTGGTCAAAAAATTTCAGATTTAGAAGTATTTGAGATTTTGTATTTTCAAAGCAAAATGTTTAACCTATACATCAGTGTAGTAGGCTCATAAAAGGCTCAGAGGACATGATAATTATTGACAGATGTAATCTAGTATGAAACCTTTCAGATATTTGATGTGGTCAGTTTCATACTTGTTTCAGTTTTCCACTTTTGCCAAAGTTATACTCTAAAGCCTAAAATCACAGCAGTACTTTTCTATCATAGTAAGTTCAAATATCTATATTCAAGTTCTTATCCTTTTGGTTGCCACTTGCTGTTACTTTTATCGTACAATTTTCTTTTGTGTCACACGAAACCCTGAATCTCTTTAACCGCTTTATTTTTTTTTCCCTGTACAGTAGTTACATAACGTCTCTTTTCCCTCCCTAATTAGCTTAACTTTGTGTGCTATCAGCTGGCAATACTATTTTGGCTGTTGCTTTACTAGCTTGTCATATCCTCAGAGAGCAAAATATTTCACCAGGATTCATCCAACTGACCATAACTTCCATAGAACTGTAAAGGTATGTAAATGCTGCTGGAGATACTTGCATTCATTAGGCTTCTATGAATTCATGTCATCCTACCTCATTTTACCTCAATCTTTCCATGAAAGTTTCTGTTACTTTCTCTAGTCAGTTGGTTCCCACTTTCGGCAGCCCTACTTTCTCTTTTGAATTGAAATCCTGTTTACTGATTAACTGAACACCTTGCATTTCCCCATCAATTTGAGATGCAGCCACTTTAGTATATATCATAAAAATGTCACAAATCTGATATTGTTACTTTTTACTTACCCAAGTCCTTATTACTCTGATAAATGTCGTGTGATGTAAAAATAATTCAATATGATATTGTTTCATTAGCTGTATGAGTTGAGGCTCTACCAAGCAGACAACAATGAAAGGAAAATCAATAAGGCAAAAAAATTCACATGATTGTGGCTGAAGATTATTTTAAATGACTTGGAGGATTCTATGAATGAGTATTATTGTCTCTGTAGTTGTAAGAAAAGACACAAATATCTTAAAATAACCAAAGAAATAAAACAGTCAAAGGAGAGAGCACAAACTTCAGTGAGTTCATATTTTAAATCAAATACTGAAAAGTTAGGGAATAATACTCTAGGATACAGACTACATTTTAAGTTTTTAGATACTTGGTCTATTTATCCAGAAAATTCATTGGGTTAATATGTGCCTATAGTGTTGGTGAGATTTTTTTTTAAATTATTTATTTATTTATTTATTTATTTTTGTATTGGGAATTGAACTCATGTCCTAGTGCTTGCAGGCAGGCACTATGCAGCCAAGCTATATTCTCAGCCCCGTGTGCCTACAGAGTAACAGACAAAAATAAATGATGAAAAATCCTGTAATATGTCAAGAAATTTTAATGATAGATATGAATCTAGGCTTTAATTTTATTTCAAAGAGGGTAAAATTAAACAGAACAAAACAGATCATAAGAAAACAATGGAAGTGACACAGATTTCAAAGCAAGACAACTGGAGATCTTCACTGTCTATGATACTGTTTCTTGTTTTCTTCCAAATAGCTGTTTCTATTTTCACATACAATGAATTCATAAGAAACAAAATCATATAAAACTGATCAGAACAGATGATGAAGGCATTTTAGGTCTTCACGACTAGACAATAAGGAAGTCAACAATGGCTTCCATAGTGTCTCTCATTCTCTTCAAAATAGCTGTCCATACCTTCACATGTATTGAAATTAAACAAAACAAAGCAGACTAAAATCACTCTGAATAAAGAATATAGTATTGCTGCATTTCCTATCATGACACTATGGAATCAGCACTGGGTACCTTAGTGTCTCTTTTTCTTCAAAGTAGCTATTCATTTCATTGTGCATAATACAATCAATTCTCATAAACTGTTCAGAAGTTCTACACATGCATGAGTCTCTACATGTATACCTATCCTTTCTGTACTAGAGGGAAAATAAAACAAAACAACACAAAACAAACAAATTCCTAGAGAAACACAAAATGAAAAAGACATATAAAACCACAATACAAGGTGATCTACAATGGTTACTATGATGTCTCTTGTTATCTTCAATAGAACTGTCTATATCATCAGGCATAGTATAACTGAACATAGCAGTACATAACAATATTAATAAAAACAAAATATTGGAGGCATTATAGGACATCAAAAGCAGGTAATAGTCAAACCAGAATGGGTATCCTAGTGAATCCTGCTGTCTTCAGAGTAGCTGCCTATACTCTCAGACTTGATACTACCAAACATAACAAATTCAAATAAAATCAGTCAAGTCAAAACAGTGATCTAACATACCAGATACAAATAAGGTCAGTCATAATAAGACAGTGTAAGTAATATAGGGCTGCAGATTAAGTTAGTAGGAAATTAAGGATGGTTATCATACTATATCCTGCTATTTTTGGAATAGCTGTCTGTGCCTTCAAATCTAGTACAAGTAGACAGACTGAAAAAGAATATAATCAAATTAAACAGAGCGATGAGAATAATGTGGATTTTAAAACCTGATACACTATTAACAATGTCCCCTGCCTTCCTTTTTTAGACAGTTCCTCCCCTTTCACTTTCAGGGGTTTCACTTTCAAGGTTTTCCTTCCTTATAGCTGCGTAGTTCTCCACTGCACCAAAGTGTCATGTCTTTCCAACCTATCTGCAGCTGCTGGACGAGCTGCCCCTATTTCTCTCTGGTTCCCTGTCACATAGAGCATTATTTTCTCATCTTTGACTTTTGGTCCATAAACCCTCTTTCAGGTTGATTATATTTCCTATGCAGAGAATCTTTATGGACCCTATCTCCTGATCTACTCTGCCTGTGTATCTTTTGTTAGTGTATCAAGGCCATCAATGTTATAGAGAATAACTAACCTTCTCAGCTTCATCTCTGCTATGCTATTTTTCTGCCATTGGTTGTTTACTTTTCTCCTTCATTCCACTGTCTGCCTTGTTCATTGAGGTCTCTCTGCCACTGTTTCTGAAATCCTGGTGTTTTTTTTTCCTATCTCTAGAATGTCCTTTAGTGGTTGGATTGGTGGTCACGAACTCCCACAGTTCCTCTTTGTCATGGAAACATCTTGTTTCTCCATTAATTTTGAGAGACAATTTTGCAGGGTACATCAATCTGGATTGGAGGTTATTTTCTTTCAGGGCTTAGAATATGTCACTCTACGCTCTTCTTGATTTGATGGTTTGTGTTGAGAAGTCTGCTGTGATTTTGATGGGTTTTCCTTTATAGGTGATCTGTTTCTTTTCTCTGACAGCTTTTAATACTCTATTCTTGTGATGGATTTCTGGGATCTTGATTATTATGTGTCTGGGTATAGATCTGTTTTGCTTGTAGCAGGCTGGAGTTCTTT
>PVJX010006178.1:0-79760 GCA_004027295.1 Dolichotis patagonum
TATGTGCTTCTCCTTCATCCTCTGCATCTGTCTCCTCCCCTCCCTAGAGTTTCACGCCACTGTCACGACTCTCTCCTACATCCCTCCCTCATCTCTGCTTGTCCCCTTCCTGTCCTCAAATGCAGACATGCTCAGTTCTTTCCCATTCCACTTCACACTCCAGCTTCCATTCCATTTCTGTCCTTTCTTTCACTACCAACTGTCTTTAGAAAATTGTAACCTCTCTCTCCTGAACATTCTCTTACTTCTCTCCCCCCTCAACCTCTGCAGTCTGGTCCTATCCTCTCTCCAGTCTCTCATTGTGTGTTTCCCTAAGGGACCAACTACTTGCGTGTATTCCCAAAAGCAATGTGATAAATAAGAATGTGGATATAAATAGTGCTGGTGCATGAGGTCATTGCAACGAATAAATAAGCTAATGCACATGGAGCAATTAGCCCAGTGCCTGGAACACAGGAAGAACTCAGGAGCTGAAATTACTGTTATCATTATTGTTATTGTGTGTTTATCATATATTTCATAACTGCGTTTCTACTTGGCTGATTCACAGATTATCTACAAAGGCAGGGACTGAGTCCTTTATCATCATACTCCTAACGACTAGCGTAGTACTTGGTATAAGCTGGGGCTTGGCATATGTTAGAGAGATGGGGCGGTGGACTCTGGGGACCACTGGAACCATGCCTTGGGCTCTGGGTTGCATGCGCGGCCTCTATAGACAGTCTAGTCATCATCCAGCCTTTCTCACATAGCAGCTTTTCAGCTCACCCTTCTCTCCTGTACCTCCCCATGCTCCCTACCTCCTCCTCTCTCCTCCTCCACACAGGGTACCACTGTCAACAGTCAGCGGGAGTCTGTCAGCAGGAGCCCAGTGACTACCCCCTTGAGGACCTCTGTCTCAGCCTGTCCTCTGCTCCTTCAGCACAGGCCTCTGAGCCTGTCATGCATGTGGCTCCAGCCTGTCTGGACACAGATGTAGTCATAGTCCCTGAGCAGGCAGAGGGGCAGTAGCCAGCAGCATTTCAGACCAAAGCAGGGGCAGGGGGAGGGGTAGCTATGAACAATGAAGACATTGCTGGAAGCCTGACCCTTTGAAGCAGGGCGATTAAGGTGTCCATGAGAAGCCACTGAAAGGCAGCCGGCAGACTTCCACAAGTCAGCAGGAATTTGGCCTACATTGGCCCTGCAAGATCCACACTGTGGAGGCCCTCATCTCCCAAGCTGTTCCTCCGTCTGGCAAGTTACAGGCATGTGTGAGGGATACCTCACAGTCTGGCAGGAAAACAGGTGTTGATACTAGTATGCAGTAAGTGCTGTGAGCTGTGGTCAGGGTTGGTCAGTCCAATATGGTTCAGGGAGAGATGGGTAGGATTGCTGGATTCAGGTCTTGTGAGGTGAACAGAAGTCTGCCATGTTCACTAAGATGGAGAAGGGAATTCCAAGCTGTGACAACAGTGGTGAAAAAACAGGGAGGTGTTAAGAGTCCTGCAAATTCCAGGAAGTAAATAACTGGATAACATAGAGCATGGGGTGGGGGGATCAAACTAACTCAAGCAAAGAGGAAATCTATTCATAGTGGTGTACACCTCTAATCTCAGCTACTTGGAAAGCTGAGATGGAGGATTGCAAATCCCAGACCAACGTGAACCGTGTTTCAAAATGAAAATCAAAAAGGGCTGGAGATTTGGAGATGTGGTTTAGTACTCCCTGGGTTCAATTCCCAAAACACCAAAAATAAAAAGGAAACATACTTGTTTGTGTAACTAAGCTCAGGAGCTGGCCTCTCAGGCCCCTCCTGAATCTACTCTTATGCCAGTGTTTTTTCTAAAAGGCCAGACAGTAAGACATTTTCACCTTTATGGGCCATACACTGTCAGCTACTATTCTAGCACAACAGCAGCCACATACATTGTGGAAGTGAATGGGTGTGTTTATGTGCCAATAAAACTTTATTTATAGGAACACACAGCTGGCTTAAAGATTATAGTTTGCCTACCCTCTGTTCTAGGCATATTCATTCTTTATAGGTTGCTTTATTAGAGAAAAAGAGGGACTCTTACATTCTCCTATGGGTAAACATGGAATCTCAGAGAGGACCTTGATGCATCCCACTTAGGTCAGACATCCATTCTTGTGCCATTTACAGAGGAATAGTCTGCTGATTGGTTAGCCTGGTACCCCCTCCCAGTAGTGAGGGGGAGGGGCGCCAGCTCAGCTGGGACCTCTGAGAATGAACACAGAATGCTGTTATAGCTGAAAGGGGGAGAAATGCAGATGTCCACTGCAAGGTACCAACAAGAAAGAGCATGAACAGAATGCCTGAAATTACTAATGATGATGCAGCTTGAAATTGGTCCTGACACAGCCTCGGGGTACCGGGCTAGCCCTGCAGTACTGACACACGCCTTGGCCAGCATTTTCTCTGCACATTTGCACCTCAGCCGCTTTATCACATCCAGTCAGAATGCACTTGCTCATTCATTCCTCCTGGCACACTGCTCCACCTGCCTGTCAACTAGAGGGCAGAGTCGCTAGGGGCAGGGGCCAGGTGGAAGCTCCTCTGCCCTTGGTAGTTGCACCCTGCCCAACCTCAGCAATCTTTCTCATGTTTATGGGATGTTTGCTATAGTTCTCTAGGCACTGGGCCTTTGTCCGTGCTACCTGTTGCTTGAATACCTTTCCCAGGATTCTACATGAGGCTCACTTTGTCTTTCAAGGCCTAACTTCCTTTTATCATCAACTCCTTCAAGAAATTTTTCCTGTGTGCCAAAGTGGTCTATGATCTTTATACCTTTTATTACTCGAAAATACAGAGTCTGCCCAAAAATGTATACATGCTTCAGCAAAAGGAAAACTTTTATAAATATTTTAATGCTAAATTGATTGAGACATCCTGAGATTAACACAAGTTATCTTTGGCCTCTACAATTATAAGAGGTGTTCAAAGCAGTGCCCGTCAGCTTCCAGATCTGATGCCAGCTAGGATTCTAGAAGACCTGTGTCCCTCTGTCTTGTCTACCCTGTCACTTCCCAGAGCAGATCCTGGGAAGATGGGTCAGTAGAGTTTTGCTTTCATCCCAGTGGGTAAGTCTCATTTTAGAGGGCCAGGGCACATGGCTGAATCTTAACAGGCTAATGTGCTGTGTGGTCTCTGGTCTAAGTCTCCACTGCTGGACTCTGCCTTCCCTTTGCCTCCTGAGCAGGTTACACTCCTCACGTTTACTGGGAGAAATGGCTAGAGGGCTGACTACCCATCCAGACACTCATGTCAAGCTAGCGTTGTCGATTAACCTAATCCAGAAAATCCACATTCAAAAGCACTTGTTCAATTGAGAGTATGGAAACTAAGAGGAAGCCCTATTCTGGGTCTGCTGGTACCTGCATACAACCAATCCTCACTCTGAATAAGACCCCGCCAGTTTTCTTGCTAGTCTCTGGCTTAAACTTGATATTCTGGCGTTAGAAAGTAATTTAGGTTGATGAGCCAGTGTCAGGGTCATCACCTTCTTCACTGCACCTCAGCCACACTATTGAGTGTTACATGAGCTAGAGGATCCCTCAGGAGAGTACCAGGTCGCCCTTCCTGGCAGGTCAGACCAAGCCCCTATGCCTCTTCATGGTCTTGTCTCACTTTACAGTTGTGGGCACGGGGCAGCCAAGGTGACTCCAGAAGAGTGAGAGGTTCAGCCCACCCTCAGCTCGGGCATTACTAAGGGCTCAAGTTCCCAAACTTCTAGTCTGTAGGATCCAAGAGGAAAGACCAGCATTTCCCAATGCAACTTCCGCCTTCTCCTTTCCCTGGGCCTTCTCACGCATTCGCATTCTCACACGCCCTGCTGAAACCTGATCCTGAGGCTGCCTCTTATTGTACAGCTCTGGCAGGCTGGGGCCTGACTACCAGAGCTTGCCTCACCCTGCCCTGCTACCCCCTAGGCCAGGGCAAGAAAATCAGGCATCACACACCCACTACTCTGTTAGTCTGACCAGTCATTCTCACCTTAACGGTTACCACCACCTTGGTCAGGTGAGAGGAAGCAGACACATGGGTCAGAAGGCCTTAGATTCTGTTCTAGGTATAGCGTGAGGCTTAGCCCAGGCCACCTGCAGAATCACATACGCAGGCAAACACACACCACCTTTACTACCACCCGCCCCCTTATTTCCTGTTGTTTATGGCCCTGGTTCAACTTCCAGTGTCTTTGCAAGCACTGAGCCACCACACAGAGTCTAAACAAAATATAGGAAGAACACTAGAGGAACAGGACAAGTCTACCTAGAGGAGCCAGGAAAGGCTTTCCAGTGGCAGTAACGTTTAAATTTAAGAGAATAAGGGTGCAGCTTTCCAGGTACTTGAGAAGAATGGGGTCTGGGGAAAAAAGCCAGGGCGTATTCCCAGGCAGAGAAACTGCATGGTAAATATATGTTCAACAAGTTACAAACAACATATAACTGAAAGAATAGTGGTTTCATAGGAGTAAAACTCAGAGTGTGTTAGATTGAGGAATGAATGGGAAATGAGGGAGACAGAATTTGCACTATTCTTTCTAGAAGTTTTACCATGAAGGGATAGAGAGGTTAGTGACTAAAAGCTGGTATGTGGTGAGGAAAGTTGGTTTGTTTTGCTTTCACATGGAAAAGACCTAAGTTTGTATGCTTAGGGGGAAGGAGCAAAAGTGGGACCTACAGCATGCTTTGGAGACATAAAGGTGGGGGAACTAAGCCAAACTTAAGAGTAGGTAAATGGGAATAGATTTATGAGTAAGGAAGCAAGAATCCGAGGGAGTTTTCTGAAGTGAGAGAAGAGATATACTTGCTCACAGAGAGGAAAAGAATAGAGAGATTATGAAGAGCAGAAAATGTTAGAAATAGCTGCTGAGCAAAGATGAGGCACTAGCTAAGGTCCAAGACCACAAATTGGAGGTAGTATCTGTCCATGTGTGTGTTTCAAACCATCTCAAGTATAAAAGGTACAATAGTGTAGGGTTAGATTAATCTCTGCCTATTGAGTGAGACAAAAAGACAAGGAATCAAGGGGTCATGGGTCCTGGAGAAGGGAGACAGGAGATGACTGCAATGTAGACAGGAGAAGGAATAAACCAAAAGTGTGTATAGAACTCATGGAGACTTTGGAATGGTTAAAGCAAAGGAGAGAGAGAAATAGAATGTTAGGAGGTTGTGTGCAGAAAGAATCAGAGATTGCTGTTTTTAAGGTGATGGAAAGGTCCAGAGTGTGGCAGTGGAGTTGAGTAGCAGCTCATGTGGAGTGGAGTAGGGAGTGACTCAAGTCAAGGAAATTATGCAAGACCAGAGTTTTAAGATGTTGAAATTTCTGAAAATAATGAGCAAAAATTGGGTTTGCGTGGAAGGTAAGACAGAGTCCAACATCTTTAGTGAGCACTGCGGAGTTAGTAGATGATTGATTGAAAGCCTGATGAAGGTAGATGAAAAGGTGATGCTGGTGTGGTGGTGATGGAGGGGATGATGATGCTGGGGAGAATTACATGCCTGCTGTCATCCTTACAGCCTCTGCTATCTATACTGTCCTTCCTGGGAGGTCTTCCTTGTTCTCGCCTTTAAAGCCTGCTTGGAAGGAGATGGGGAGGAGGATGGAGCTCGGCACAAATTGAAACAAGGGAACAATAGGCAACTTTCTTAAGTCCGTGTACCTATAATCAATGGAACAGCAAAGATAACTAGGAGAGAAAAAAAAAACAAATAGGAAATCACCTCAAAGGTGAAGGGCCATAGGAGAGTCCTAAAGTAGGTAGTTATTTAATAGTCACATGCAAATAGATAAAATCAGATCCAATCTTTTTTTTTTTTTTTTTTTTTTTGTACTGGGGACCGAACTCATGACCTTGCACTTGCCAGGCAGGCACTTACACCACTGAGCTAAATCCCTGGCCCACAGATCCAATCTTTATACTGACCAAAATGGATACAGATCCATGGATAACACATTGAAGTATAAGAAGAAAAAACATAGCAAGTACTAAAAAAAGATATGTATTAAATTCTCTATAACCTGAGAATGAAGAAAACTTTCCTAAGACTTAAAATCCAGAAGCAAAAAGGGAAAAGATTGTAAATTTGACTTAAAAAAAAAAAAAAAGGAAAGCGAGAGATACCACAAGCCAAATATATAAACAAACTAGGTGAAATATTTGTAATTGTATCTCAAAAGGTGTATATATTTACAGTAATATATAAAAAGCTTTAAAAAAGGAAAGACTAGCCAGGTGTGATGGCACACACCTGTAATCCTGGCACTGGAGGCTGAGGCAAGAGAATCACTTGAACCCATGAGTTCATGACCAGTTTGGACAACATAGCAACACACTATCTCAAAACTACAACAAAGAGAAGTGCAAATTAAAATGACAGTGAGATGCTATTTTGTTTCTATCTGGCAAAGTTGAAGTGCTTGACAAGGTTGATAAAGGTGTTGAGGGAATAGCATTTTGATACATTTTTGGTGGTATTACAGAATGCTACAGTTCGTGTAGCAAGGAATTTGGCAATTGGAACAAGATTTCATATATGCATTTTCCTGTTGATCCAACAAACCCACTTCTAGGAATCTCTTCCAAAGATACATTGGCAAGTAGAAAAGACATATGTGTGAAGTTATTCACAGTAACTGCTGCTGATGGGGCCTACTTTACAAAGCACTAGAAACAACCCAGGGACTGATTGAGTAGAGTATGGTACATAACCATCATGGAGTATTATCAAGTATCTAAATACTATGTGGTAATCATCAAGATACCAGTATGTATAGTATGTTACTTTTCAATGAATAAAGCAGGAAGTAAAAATATATACATATATATGTACTATTTGCTTATATCAAAAAGTATAAAAACAAATAAAAATGAATACTATATGGTAACAGAAGTAGCTGGGGATAGAGATGAAAGCAAGACTTGTCTGAATATAGTCTTTTGGGATTCAATTTGGGAACTGTGTAAATCTTTATAGTATTATAAAACAAGATTATACTAAATTGGAGGAAAAGACTCAATAAAAAAGCAGAATTAGGCAATCATGATGACACACCTATAATGTCCGCAATCAGGAAGCTGAGACAGGAGGATTGTCATAATTTCAAAACTAGTCTCCCCTCCCTTCCCTCCCTCCCTTCCTCCTTTCTTCCCATTCTCCTTTCCTTCCTTCCTTTTGTCTTCCTTCCTGAGTTGCCAGGCTAGGCTGGAATTTGTGGTCCTCTTGCCTCAGCCTACCAGAATTTTAAAATTATAGGCATGTACTTCTATGCCCAGTTTTTAAAAATACTTTTAAAAATAAAAATTAACTTTCCAATAATGTAAAAGAGAAGGTATATGGAAAGAGAAGAAGGAAAAATAGATTGAGGTCAGTTGGTTAGATCTTAGAAGATTTTATTAACTTATGATATTCAGTACACATTGAGAAGCAGATAAAATCCTGTCAAGCTTGACTGAGATCTTACAAAGATTTCATAAGCCCATTTCTGACACAGGAGTGGGACTTGGGGCAGGCAGATCCAGAGTGTTTCCTTTGATGTAGAGGGTCTCGTCACAGACCCTGGCTAGTGCCTCTGGTTAGACCTTACGTATATTAATTTACTTATATTTTTTATATTAGTCACAAGAAATAGGCATTATCCTTGTACGTGGGGGAAGGGCACTAACTTGGCTCTCAGCACCCAGAAGCCAAGGGAAGCCACTGCACAGCAAAGCCTGGCAGCATCACTGCTGCTGACTGTTCATACCTTCTTAGCAACAGTCAAAGTCACAGAGGCTACAACAGGGTCAAACATTTTTCTTCCTCTTTCAAGATCATGTCAGAGTCAAAAAATATTAGACCTTTGAGTAATTACTGACCTCATTCCTGCTGGAGTTGTGATAACATGGTGTTGGCAATAGTGAGGAAGAGAACAGTAGATGCTTGCGCATATGGTGTATTAGGGGGAAGTTCTAGCTTCCAGGCCTGGAGGACCTTGGTGTAGCCTCATGTTATTCACAGGGCTCATTGGGATGAATTAGAAACATAAGAGACAGGCCCTGAGTTCTGAATCCATAGTCCTTCTTGGCCAGGAGCAGGCCCACAGCAAGACTTGGCACTTGTGGGCTGCCAGTGCCTGGGAAGGGCCTCAGACAGGATGCTAGGCTGTGGGCTAATCAGGTTCTCCAAGCATCTGTGAAGAGCTTGGCTCCTATACCTTTGCCTCTGTGCCTGTCTTCTAAGCCTGAAACCTGCCCTGCCCACCAAGAGTGAAACTTTGCCTTCCTACCTCCCCAGCTCCACATCACTTTGCCTTCTTCTCTCCCTTTTTAACTCCCATCTCTCCTCCGGGTCAAAAAGTAAATTCCTGCCCTCACAATCCAGGCCCTTTTACTAGCTCCACAGAAATTTAGGATCTATCTTCCCTTCTCGTCACTAACAAATGTACCCCAATTCTTGCTGGCTTGAAAACCTCTCAGCACTGCCTCCTGTTCACATGACTCTGGCTTTTCTCTTCACTACCAAGCATCTGTTTCCTGTAACTTGCCTTGCTTTGCCCTTTCACCGTGAATTCTTTTTCCTTGTCCTGGGTGGTCTAATCGTCTCCAAAATTATGACTCTGCACTGGCTGTATTTCTGGATATTTTTTTTGCTCACTGGACCATGTCTTATCCTGTGTTTCCAGACGGCAGGAACAAAGTAGGCAGCACTGACTGTAGATAGATGCAAGATAACTTCCAGCTCTGAGCCATTAAGCCTTGCTGAGCAGATTTTGTCCCTCCACTCATACAGCTGGCCAAATAAAGACTAAGCGGCCTGCTCCCTCACACTCAGACTCCTCTCAGCAAGACCAGCAGCTCACCAATGAACAGGCTGGTGCCGGGAGGATATGCTGGAATGTGGAGGTGATTTCCTGCAGACCCCTTGCTAAGACGTTGCCCAGAAGAGCCAACCAGTACTCCAGTCTTGCATTTTGTGATCCTCAAAAGTCCTGTTGCATTTCAGGTTCTCTAAGCCAGCACCCATGTTCCTGGATGAATCCTTTCGCAAGTGGGCTAGGATCCGGGAGTTTGTGCCACCTTTTGGGATCAAAGGTCAAGGTATGTTGAAAAACCTGAACTGTATTAACTTTCATTCTCCAGTACTTCAGAACAAAATTACATCCTCAAAAGTTCCCATGCTAAGGATTAACCCACACTTTACTCTTAACATGCCTCCTCTCCTTCCCTCCTTTTCTCATACATCTTTAATAGAATATTGACTCAGAGCATGACATTTTGCCAGTGGTGGGTATACAACAATGACATAGACAGATGTCCCTTTCCTCAAAAAGTTCTGGTCTAGTGGCGGTACAGGGACTCAGAGTACGAGACAGAAGGGCTCTGCTGGGGGTAGTGCAAGGAGCTGTGAGATCACAGAGGATGTATCAACTTAGGGCACTGGGGATAATGGGGAACACAGGGCCAGCCTTCAGAAATCCCTCCAAGCCCTTCCATTTATCCTCACCTTTCATTCTAACCAAGACTCCTCTCCAGTGGTTCTTTTATGCTGTCCAAAGTTAGCCTCTCTCTGCATTCTCAGAAACTATTTCCCTCAGGTACCTTAAGGACTTCTCCCACATGATGGTTTCCTCCTAATTTAAGACTTTTTTATTCCTAACAGTATGCTTCTTTGTCAAGTTCCTATGTTGTTTCATGGCCTAGTAGAAAAGAGAAGGGGCTTTAGGGCCAGATACAGGGGATCAGACCCATATACTACCTCTTTACTAGCTGTGACCTCAGATATGCTACTTAACTTGTCTGTTTTAGTGTTTTCATCACCTAAGTGGAGAAAATGGAACTATTGTATAAGATTGTTGTCATAATTAAATGAGATAACCTTTGAAATGGTGGTATCATTGGCCTGGAGACTCAAGAATACTTAAACTCACTGAGCCAGCTCACCGCTCCCTAAAAGAAGACCGTGGACAGTAAAAAATCTGTCACACTGGAACTTGGCCCCCCAGCTTCCAAGAACACCCCTAATGAGTTAGGTTGAGCCATGTGCAGCCTCTTTCCTTGGTACATGTAGCCAAGCAGCCTATGCTTTTTTCCTAAATCCAGATGAAACTTGATCATGCAGCCACAAAGACCAAGGAAGGCACTGTCAGCAAGTGGCGGGTTACTTGTGTGTACCTTTTCTTTTAGGAGTCCCCACCTCCACCACTCTATTCACATTGTTGGCCTGGGCCAATTAGTAGCAATCTGCTCTTCTTTTAAGGCACAGTTCTGGGTAGGGTACCGTTCCTTCCCTGAAACTCACTATGAGATATATCTGAGGGTACTTGGTATAGAACATCCCTTAAGGGTTTGTTCCTTACCCTGGTTCTCATTCAGCTTCTGGAAAGACTGACTATGCCTGCTTCCTGCTCTTACTTAACATGTCCTCCTAAAGAATATCTTCTTATCCACCATTCCAGGGCAGCTACTTGATGCCTCAGTGAATTCTAAAGAATGCTTTTCAGGCCTAGACCTGACAGTGTCTCCAGTGTCCTCTTTTTATAAAATGCATGGGGCTAGGGTGTGGCTCTGTGGTAGAGCACTTCCCTAGCATGTGGGAGGCCCTGGGTACAATCCCTAGCCCTGTCAATGAATGTGTGTATTATAAGAGGCCTCCTTTCTATATGTGAAAAAAAATCTCAGGCAGACAAAAAAGTGTAAGGAATAATACATCATCTACCTAGCCTAAGAAATGAAGCATGTGCTAAAATAAAACAACTGTGTAGCTCTTCCCTTCCATGCTTTCCCTCCCCTAGGAGGCCATTATCCTGATTTTGGTGTTGATATCCATATACTGTGTGTGTGTATGTGTGTGTGTGTGTATTTTGTGTGATTTTTAAACTTTATACATGGTATCATTGTGTATATATTCAAATTGATTTTTTATTATGTTTATTGGTACACGTAGCTCTAAATTATTGATTTGATTTGGGGGGGGCTTGGTAATATTTCATGTGTATGGCTGTGTAGTATTTTGTGTGCTACATGTAGTCTGTTTTCCCTTTGTGAATATTTGGGTCATTTCCAGCACTTCACTACTACAAACAGTTCTGCAATGAACATTCTTTTACAGGCCTCCTTGAGCAAGTAGGTAAGTTCTTCAGTGCTGTGGTCCTAGGAGTAGAGTCGCAGGGTCCTAGTTACGCACGCCTACATCCTTATTTGACATTAGTAAGTGCTCCCCACTATGGGGGTACCAACTGATCTTTTAGGTCTTTACCTACATTATCTTAAATTTTAAAACTCTGAGAAGCGGAAGTTATCATCTTCATATAGAGATGAGACAACTAAATCTCAAAGAAAGTAAGTCATTTACATGAGATCACAGAGCCAGGATTTAACTCCAAAATCAATACCTTCACAAAATATTCCTTATTTATTACATTACCATGCTGTCATTATACCAGAGTTTGAAAAGAAAACAATCACCACTGCTAAAGCCAAAGAGAGGCCAACAAGGAGAGCTCTGAATAGTGGTCAGAGTCCTAGAGTGAGGAGACCGTGAGAGCAGCCTGAGTAGAGTGCAGGTGGGCAGATGCCATGCTGTAGGGAGCCACCGAGGGAAAGAGGGAGAGGCGCCCTGGCAAAGGGCAGGATTAGAGATTGGCTGTGCCAAAGGGAGGTAGCATGGGGAAAGCTACTGGTATCAGAAACCAAGGCAAGTGGTCTACCTGGGTCAGCTCTGCATCACTGCTGTCCCCCATGGTTCCTGGGTATCTGCTTGCTGGAGAACAGGGTTGACACCTGTGGTCTCTGAGTAGGGACTGAAATTTCCAGGGTAGACTCCATCTTAGCCTAGTGACACACATCCTGAGGCCCAACTGCAGAGCCTCAGAAAACTAGATGAGTCTCCAAGGAAGTGAAGAAGCCCTGGGAAGGACATGCACACTTGTGTTAGGGACTGGCTCCTGGCAGAGCTATGCCTGCTTGACTTCTTATTTCCATCTCCGTTCTCAAGGGAGAGAGTTAACCAGTTCAGTTGTTTAAATACAGGATGACCACAAATCGCATTTGTTTTATTAATTTTTATAGAATAATGTATCTATAACAAGGAATATAAAAACAAGTACGAATATATCTTATGCAAACAAGAAGCAACTGGTTGAAATGACACCTGCCCAAGCATCACTCAGGATAGTACATAAACGTACAGCCCGAGTGATGCCCTGGGTAAGCTAGTAAGTGTTAAGACAGTAGCCCAGTCTTACCTTGTACCCAGAGCTTCTTCTCCCCACTTCCTTTTCCACTTTCACTCTGGCCCGAAGAACTTACACCTTTGAGCAAAATAAGAGGCAAACATTTTAGGGGAATTTTAAGTGACACGCTAACAATTACTTCCCTCCTCTGTCCACAGACAATCTAATCAAAGCCATCTTGTCTGTCACCAAAGAGTACCGACTGACCCCTGCCTTGGACAGGTGAGCCTCCTCCCCCTGGCTGCTAGCAGGTGCAGAAGTGTTGAGGTGCACACTGGGGTGAGTGAAGCAGGTAAGTGACCTTGCACCTCTGGGCGCCAGCAGCACTTGGCAAGGCATCTTGGCTCTCAGACATCAGAGGTCTGAGGGTACAAGCTAACGGCTGTAGGGTCAGGATCAGCCCAGCAAGGGGGCGGAGGGTCTTGATGGTGAGCAGCTTTGCATTTAGGGGCAAAATAGTGCTGAAGGCAATAGACAAAGGAAGCTCCAGGGTCAGGGCTGGAACAAACAAAACCGCTTCTTGGTGGTCTGGACACTAACCAAGTCCTCCAGTCCCTTCCCCTGTTCTTGTTTACCTGGTAGAGCTCAGCCCATTTCCATGTCCCCTAAGGCTACCTAAACCCCACAAACCCTTAGAGAATCATACTAGGGATCAAACTCATGACCTCACGCTTACCAGGCAAGCACTCAAGCCACTGAGCTAAATCCCTGGCCCCACTTAGGGAATCTTTACCCTTGAATACCATCTTACCAGAGTCTCCTCCTCACCTCTCTGGTTCATTCCCAAATTTTCTATACTTATGTTTCCCTTGGAAAGAATTAGGAATTAGGGATGTTGCAAGAGTCCCAGGGCCCAGCTTCCTGCAGCTTGATGCTGGACTCCTCTAAGAATTGCTGCCAGGAGCCTTTTGGGCTTCTTCTACCCCCAACCTGGTCCTGGCCAACAGTGTGGGTCAAGGACCAAAGGGACAAAGGGAGGAGACCTGGCACCAGCTCTTCACAGGCCTCCTCTTCTCTCTCCCTTCAGCCTCCACTGCCGCCGCTGCATCATCGTGGGCAATGGAGGTGTCCTTGCCAACAAGTCTCTTGGTTCTCGAATTGACGACTATGACATTGTGGTCAGGTGAGCTCCCCAAAGCAGCACGTTGGGCACCTGAGTGCTGGTCAGGCCCAACACCTAACCCTCTAGCCCATTGAGAGTGTGCTAGTCCATCTAGCCACTTGGGTTGGAGCTCAGTGGCAGCCTCAAGAATGTTGGGTTGGTGGGCTTTGAAGTGACCTAGATGCCCCATTCCCTGCACTTGGGGTATTCTGGAGTCAGTGCCTTTCCAAGATGGCCCAACACAGACTCTGACTAGGCCTGTTCTCTGTAGACTGAACTCAGCACCAGTGAAGGGCTTTGAGAAAGATGTGGGCAGCAAAACAACTCTGCGCATCACCTACCCAGAGGGTGCCATGCAAAGGCCTGAGCAGTACGAGCGCGATTCTCTCTTTGTCCTTGCTGGCTTCAAGTGGCAGGACTTCAAATGGTTGAAGTACATCGTCTACAAGGAGAGAGTGGTAAGCTGCCCTGGCACCATCTCCTTTCCTCTTGCCCTGGGCTTTGCTTTGGCCTCCCCAGCTTCCAAGCTAGTCCCTTTCGCCTTAGCCTCACGAGAACAAGGAGCCTTCAAAAGAAACAGTGATGACTCAAAGGTGAAAGATAGCAAATGTACCAAAGGTAGAGACCAGGAGTCCCCAGCCAGATTCCTGGAGCTGAAATGTCTGATATGTGCTGCCTGCCTTTTGATTTCCATGTGCACACCCTGTCTCAGCCTCTTCTAGCTAGAACCAACAGTCCTGAGCTTCCATGGCCTTAGTTCCCCAAGGAAGGAAAGCTCTTATCTTTAAGTCCACCCCTAGGATTATTCGAAGTCTGCATGCTTCACTGCCCTGGCCCTGTGGCTGCCCGTCACTGTGCCACTTTGAGATCTCTCTGACTCTGGTCTTATGGGTCCTTCCCTCTTTCCCAGTCAGAGGAGTGAGGCCTTATTTGAGCCCTTGGGCCATTCTTCAGGGACAGTCGACTCCTCAATTTGAACTTCGAAGCTTATAAGTCTGGACCTCTCTCTTTGTAACCTTTCCACTAACCTATTGTTGGGTCCTCAAAGTACCAGAGTCTAGTCTACTCTTTGGATGTGATCGGACTCTGTAGTTATTGTTTTAGGCAGGCAAGTGCCTGGGCTCGTTTCTTTAGGGAGCTCCTGTGGCAGGGTCGTATGAGACAGCTTGTTAGTAGACCACCCACTGAAGCCCCTCCTGAGACCTGTTCCCAGCTCTGGGTCTGCAGGGAAACCTGCCAACTTATCTGTGTCCATCACCCCTCCCCTCCAGCTGTCTGTCACCAGCCACCCCCGGGAAGGGGTGCTGCATTACTCTGGTCATTCATCTTCCAATACCCAAGCCTCTTACCAGAGATTGACGACAGATGGCCCTCTGCCTACAGTAAGAAGACAGTTCTTTCTGGAGATTTTGAGGAGAGTTGGGGGTGGGAACATCTTAACTTGCCAGGGGAAGTCTCATGTAATTTGATTTAACTCCACGCCCTTTCCCAAGCAAGGCCAAGCTCAGGCAGTGTCAAGTAGGTAGCAAGCAAGAGAGAAGACAGAAGTCAGGTCCAGAAATTCAGGTAGGTAAACAGTAGAGTAAGTGGGCCCATCTCGGAACCAGGCTAAGGAGGCAGCAGGGCAATCATTTGGTTTTAGACAGCCTCAGCTTTAAATAAGGCCCAAGGCCCATACAACCAGTCAGAGAATAGGAGCAACCCTGTTCACAGAACCCTACGGCATGAGTCATCAGTGACCACAGCGTCCTTCTCTTTGCCTTGAGGGCAATAGAATTGGAGTCACAGGGAAACATTCTGAAGGGAGAAATGGAGGCAAATTAAGCCTGCCTTAGTGAGCCCCGGGGATGCTGGGGATGCTTTTTCACCCTGGTCTTCTGCTCATATGCTCACTCCCTCTTGACATTTCTTTTCTCTGCCTGTGGACACCCGTCAGGACTCCAGGCTTTCCTCAGGGCAATGTCCTGATCCCGTTGGTTTTTGCCTCTTAACACCCAGTCACCATAAATGATCCGGAATTTGTTCAAACACCAGCTCCTACTTCCTGCTAGGTGGACTGGGAAAAACCAGGCAGTCCAGATAAGGAAGGCAGGCCGTAGGGTCCAGACCAGCCTGGTGGATGTTGCTGCTTGTTCCTTCCAAGAGCTCCAAGAGGTCAGTCAAGTCAGGGTTCCTACAGTTCATCCAAGGGAGAAAGGAAAGAAAGAAGGGGAGGGGGAAGCCAGCTATAGTTGGAAGACGCAGATAGCAGGAAGACTGAGAAGCTGCCAGCTCAGGCAGGTCAAGATTCTACAGCAGAAAGGCACTCTCAGATCCTGCTTAGTCCTGTCCTGCCATGCAAGGGATCCTTGCATGAGTGAAAATTCTATCCCAGGGTGGGCAAGGGTGAATGAGAAGGGAAAAGGAAGAGATAGAGATGAATCCTCTATAGAACTGCAGGCCTTCCCTGGTGCTAGGGTCACAAAAAGACTTAAACTTTTGGAGTGAGCTGCCAGAGGAGTGCCAAGACCTGACCTCTCCCACTATCCAGAGTGGAATTTGTTTGGATTCCTTGCTACCTCAGAGACCCCCTACTTTAGTACCTTTCTCCACTCCAAGCTCAAGGCACTCCCAGGACCGACCCATGCTCTGCTTCACTTCTCTGGGTACCGAGACCCAGGTGAATATGAGCCAGGCTGCTTCTGTCTGGTGCTTTGCCACAGGGCCCAGCCTCAGGCCTGCCTTGCTACTGCACTGGTGTTTCTAGCCATGCAGCCTCAGGCTGCTGACAAGCTCTGCACCTGTCTGGAGCCTCACCTGCAAAATTCTGGCAAGAGGCAACTCAATTGTGGAGCCAAGGCCTGGCTGGGCAAGATTGGAACAGGTGTTAAGCCTCAATCACAGGTGCTATCTGCCACTAGCTGTGTAAGCAGTCACTCACAGTGTATACTGATGCCTGAAGGCCTGCTGGGGTATGGTAAGGGCAAGGTGTGAAAAAGGGAGACCGACTATCTCATGACAGGCTGGCTGTACTCCCGTACCCAGCCAGGAGCTGTCCTCTTCACCATTTATGGCTCTTTGGTTCCTTGATTCACTAGACAGTAGTACAGATAATTCCAAGCAAGTTGTCAAAAGGCCCTTTGTCTCCCATCCAAAGAGCCTTTACCAAGTTAGCATGCAGGTATAGGAGCACTTAGAAGACCATGTGTGCTCAGATCATCTCAGAAAAATACCTGTAGACAGGTGAGTATCTAGGGAAGTGAGGCCAGGAGAGAGGGTGGACCCCAGTACTTAAGGGTGCAGGCTCTAGCTCCTGTGCATCTCTCCTTGAAGGCATGCCCGCTGCCATCCGTCATGCATCCTGGGAATCCAGAGATGAATCAACACTCTTCTCAACCCAAAGTTGCTCATAGTCTAGTGGAAGTGACAGTCCTGAAACTACGCTGGTGGTGCAGTGTAGCAGATATCATGATGGGGAGACGCTACTGCAGTCCTGGGAGCAGTCTGGGAGGGGGCAAAAGAAGGCCTCCTGGAGAAGGCATCTCTGAGCTGACCTTAAAGGAAGAGTTAGGAGTGAGTGAGTCAGATAAAGGTGTTATAAGCAAAGGGAACAGCATTTGCAGAGTCCCAGAGAGACAACACTCCATTTAGGACACTGAATAATACTAAGTTAACTGAGCAGGGCACAGTGCCAGCAGTGCATCAGGAGTATGCTGCTGTATGTCTCAGATGCTGTGGGCTATTTGTCCTCCTCCTGGTGATGGATGAAGGCTGGAGGTGCCCCATCCACTGTCCAGAGAAAGGAACCCTGCACCCTGAAATGATGGTAAGGTGAGGGCAGAGCTTTCCATCTAGTTACCAGGCTGGGTTAGTGTGGTATGGTCCCAGCCCTGCAGGGGGAAGGAAGGGCGTGAGAGCTGGGGCTTGGCCTCTGTATAGTTTTGACAAAGACTTGATCTTCAGCAGTAAGTCAGTTTCTTGGGAAGGAAGAAAAAAGGGCAAGATCACAGAGGCCAGCCAAGGCCTCCATTCATGTTTGGGGGACTAGGGCTGTGATTTCAGAGCAACATGTTTTAAGAGAGGGGAAACTGCTTAGACCATGATATGATTGCAGATTTGGGCTTACATTTAGATTCTGGTACTTACTAGCTAAGGTCACATTTGACAGATTATTTGTCCCCTTAGATTTAGCTTCACAATAGTAATGGGTACTACCCATCTTTTAGGGTTGTTTTAAAATTATGTAAGGTGAAACAGAGAAGCACTTAACACAGAGAACCTAGTAAGTCCCCATCTAGGACAGTTTTTAATGTTACTGTTATTTTCTATTATTGGTGGTGGTGGTACAGTTAGAAAGCTCTGTTGCATTGGGGTGTGAAGCATTTTTCTGTCCAGGCTGTTGTCCCTGATGTAGGCAGTGACCTCAAAACAGGCAGAGGCCAAAACTCTCAAAACAGACCAAGCCTCCTAATGACACAGTAGCAGAGCTGGGCAAGCAGTGAGAAATCCACAGGGTAAACAGGGCTACCATATCTGAATGTGAGGCCTCACTGGACCAGGCCCAAGCTAGGGATTGGATGTCCATCTTCACCTGAGCCTTTTCTGTGCTAGGGCCTGAGAAGACTCTGCTAGGAGGAGCCCAGCCTGGGTACTACCTCCCTTTTGTGGAGACTCAGGGCAGGGCCTGCAGCATGTCCCTGACTGCAGAAACAGCATTCGTGGGCCCCCACTCCAGACTCCTCATCGCACCTCTGAGCTGAGGCTTCCTGGGATATTACTCCCTTTGCAGCCTTCTCCAGTGGCCCTAGCTTCTCGTGCCTCTTTTTCTCTGTGAGGGCCCAGAGGATGTCATGTTTCCTTCCTAGACTGTGTCTGACTGTTGCTTCTCTGCCCACAAGAGTGAACCTTGGGTCATCACCACTCTGCCCTCCACCCCTGGCATCTGTGCCTCATAATAATTATCACTGTCATTCTCTTCTTTTCCTACCGGTCTTTTATTCCTCTTTCTTCTCCTTTTTCTCCTCCTGCTCTTCCTCTTCCTCCTACTCTTCTTCCTTCTCCTCCTCTTCCTCCTTCTCCTCCTCTTCCTCCTTCTGCGCTTCTTCCTCCTCCTCCTCCCCCTCCCAACATCCCTTGAATTCTTCTATTCATTAGCATAATGACCCTATTAGATAGGTACTATTGTCCCCATTGTAGAGCTCAGGAAGTAAGCAGAGAGGGCAAGTAGCTTGGTTAAGGTCATCCAGCTAATAAGTAAGTGGTAGAGCTGAGGTTAAATTCAAGCAGGACTTTTTTTTCCGCACCAGGGATCAAACTCAGGACCTTGCCCTTCCCAGGCAGGTGCTTATGCTGCTGAACTATATTCCTGGCCCAAACAGGACTTTCTGGGAACTCAATCTGACCGCATACCTTCCTGGTTAGAATCCTCAATTGATCAACTGCTATGGCCCAGGGGAATGCCCAGAGCTACTTCCACATGCCAGGCACTGGGCTACATGATTTGCATGCATTTATTCAGCAACCTACGAGGCAGGTACTCTGAGTACTAGAAAGTGGTAGAGCTACATTTTGGGCTTTAGATACTGCGGTAACACTTCTCATTTACTAATTTGTTCATTCAAATCCAAATCTCTCTTCTCACCTCCTCAGGAGCTATCTTTGTTTACTGAATCTCCTCTGGCATCTATTGTTCAATCTCTCTCACTTCTACAATAAAAGCCCTCTCTCTAGCTCATCCTCATCCTCTCTCCTTCCTTTCTCATTCAGGTTTCTGGGAAGAATCATCACCTGTCCTAGCATCCTCATGTTTGCTCCTTCTGTTTCTCAAGCCCTCCAGCCTGGCTTCCAAACCTATTCCTCTGGCAGTAACTTTTTTGATTCTAAGTCCTATAAACTCAACCTTGGCCCTTCCAATGAAGGAACAATTCATCAGCAAGTATCCAGCAAGTATTTCCGGGGCACAGTGCCCAGTTCTCGGAAGAAGCCAGTAGCCAAAAGCCTGGGAAGCATCCTTGATTTCTCATCTTCTTTGCCTTCCATATTCAGTCATTCAGTCTCTAAATCTATGACAACTCATTCTACAAATATCTTGCTTAGGCTATTTCAGCAGCTTTTTTATTATTATTAAATTTATTGCTACAATTTAGGTACATCAAATGATCCTATTTATCACAGGGAATTTATACCTATATATGATATATCTTGATTCTTCTTTTTTTCCCAATACCTTTGCCTCCCTTCAATTCCTCTTTTCCTCTGTATTTTTTTATTATTTTAAATTTATTTTATTTTTTTGGTGCCAGGGATCGAACTCACAACCTCATGCTTGCCAGGCAGTTGTTTAAGCCACTGAGCCAAATCCCCGCCCCCCACTTTTTTTTAAAGAGAGTAAAACAAAACAAAGCAAACTGAAACAAGACAAAGCAGAGCAGAGTAAAACAATGCAAATAACACAGGATTTCAGAAAAAGACAGCAGGAAATCAACAGTGCCTACCATACTGTCTTGTTTTCTTCAAAATAGGTGTCCATACCATCATACAATAAGTTAACACACATCAAAATAGTACAAAAGCAATCAAAACACAAGAATGAGAGCCTTAAGGGCTTTCAAGACCAGACACTAGGAAATCAATAATGGCTACCATAATATTTCTTGTTTTCTTTAAAATAGCTGTCCATATCTTATGTATGTTGGAATCAAATAATTGAAAACAGACTAAAACCAATCAAAACCAAGAATAAAAGCATTATTGGCGTTTGAATCAAAATGATAGGAAATCATCAGTGGCTACCATGCTGTCTCATTTTCTTCAGTGTATTTGTTCATACTCTCACACATATTAAAATCAATTCTTGCAGGGCCGGGGATTTAGCTCAATGTCTTAAGCGCCTGCCTGGCAAGCGTGAGGTCGTGAGTTTGATCTCCGGTACCAAAAAAAAAAAAAATCAATTCTTGTATACCCTTTAGGTGAAGTTTGAGGCATATATAAGCCCATACATATTCATCTATCCTTTATGTATTAGAAGGAAAAACAAAACAACAAATAAATGACTATAAGAGCCCAAAATAATAACAACATACACTTTAAAAACCAGGCGGTAGGAATATAACAATTTTTGTTGTTTTGCATAGTTATCTTCAGAAGTCTTGTATAGTCATGCAAAATTAATCTAGTCCTACAGATGTTATCTGTTTTGTTCCAAGAACTAATTAGATTTAGTACTACAATCATCTTAGTAATCTTAAGTGCATATATACAAATTTGTATCTTATTTCATTTACCTTCCTTCTTTTCTCCTATTTACAAAGCTTTGTTTCCATTTTATCCTTTTATCATTTTTTTCTTTTCCTTTCCTTCCTTTCTCCCTCCCCTCTCCCTAGTTCCTCTTTGCTTTTGAACAGTTTCTCCCCATTTCACAATATCTGTTGTATGTTTTGGTCCTTATTTATTCTTACAGTTTCTCACATCTGAGAAATAATGCAATACTTACACATGTGTGTCCAATTTATTTCACTCAAGAGTATGATCTCAGGGTGCATCCACTTACCTAGAAATGTCTGAAGTTTATCCTTCTTTATAGCTGAGTAGTACCCCATCGTATTTTTTTTTAAAACCGTATCTTTATCCTTTCTTCTGTTGACGGGCATTTGGGTTGTTTCCAAGATTTAGCTGTTACAGTCTGTGCTGCTATAAACATGGGCATGCATATATTACTTTGGTATGATGTTTTTAATTCTTTTTTTTTTATTTAAAAGAGAATAAAACAAAAGGGGGCAGTACAGAGCAGATCAGAAGAGGACAACATAGGCAACACAGTACTTTACATTAAGTCAACTGGACATCAACAGTATCTAACGCCATATCTCTTACTCTGCTATAGTTGAGCATAGTTTCAATGATGTTTTTAATTCTTTCAAGAAGATACACAGAAGGGGGATAGCTGGGTCAAATGGGACCTCTCACCCTAGTGTTTTGAGAAATCTCCATACTGATTTCCACAGTGGTTGCACCAGACTACACTCCCACTAACAGTGAAAAAGATTCTTTTTTCCCCACAGCCCCACTAGCATTTGTTACTGGTTGATTTCTTGATGGCAGCCATTCTTTCTGGGGTGAGATGGAATCTCAGTGCTGTTTTAATTCACATCTCTCAAATGACCAGCAACACAACAAATATTTGAACATTTTTTCAAATATTTATTTGCTGTTTCTACTTCTTCATCTGAGGAGTGTGTATTCATCTCAGATGCCCATTTTTGGACTGAGTCTTTAACTTTTGGAGGGTTTGTTTTTTTTAATTCTTTATATGTTCTAGATATTAGTCCTTTCTCTGAAGGACAACTGGCTAAAAATTTTTCCCACTCTGTGGGTTGTCCTTTCACCCTATCATTGATTTCTTTTGCAGTCCAAAAGCTTTGTAATAGGATGAGATCCTAGTTGTCAATTCTTTGTAATATTTCCCAAGCAAGCAGGGTTTTGTTCATAAAATCTTTGCCTACACCTGTGTCTTCAATAGTTCTACCTATTCTCTCTTCCCACAGATTGAGCATTTCTGTTTTAATATTTAGATCTTTGATCCATTTTGATTTTAGTTTGGTGCATGGTGAGATACACAGATCTAGTTTTAGCCTTTGCATGTGGAAAGCCAGTTTTTCCAGCACTGTTTATTAAAGCGATTATCTTCTAGTGAACGTGTTTGCCCCTTTGTCAAAGCTAAGATGGCTGAGTGTGTTAGGAGTTTTGTCCCGGCAGCTTTTTATTTCCCTGTCCATGCTCTATATCAGTAGTCAGAAGAACCGTACTAAAGCATCCTTTAGGTTGGTTCATTCTCTTATTGAATGGTTTCCCATTGCCTGGATGCACCAGTTCCCAGTGTTCCTTCTCATTCTGGCACAATAGCACCACTTGCACATTTGTCATTTGAAAAGGGGCCCCCTTAGAATTTCTGAATGAGGGGCTGGGGATTTAGCTCAGCAGCATAAGCACCTGCCTTGCAAGCGGGCGGTCATGAGTTTGATCTCCGGTACCGATAAAAATAAATAAATAAATAAATAAATAAATAAATAAGAAAGAATTTCTGAATGAGAAATTCTGGGAGTGGGTGTAACAGTCTGTTTTAACAAGTTCTCTGAGTGATTCAGAGATAGACTTAAGTGTGAAAACCACTGACTTGCAGGATGAAATTCAGACTCCTTAGCCTAGCATAGCACTCATGAGCCAGCCCTTTCCACACTTTCTTACACACCCAGCATGTATATAACAGTCTTATGATACAAAAAATAGTTTCCTATTCACATCTCCCAGTTCCACCTGTGACCCCTCCCAGGAGGACTATGTTAGTTGGTCGTTCTCTAGACCTCTGGGGAACAAGAACAGCCTTGTTTATGTCTATCAGCCCAGAACCTCCAACAGGATTTGAACATAATTGGTATATCTAAAGGGATAAATAAAGGTGGAAACTAAGGCCAGAGCAAGGCAGTAACTTCTGAAGAATCAGGGTTCTGACCCTAAACTTTAGCTCTCAGTCAGGGCTCTTTCCTCTCAATTCCACTGTCTCTCGCTTTCATTGCCTAGGAAATGATTCTTTTAGATTCAGACCCTTGCATCCTCTTGCTCTCTTTTTGCTTCTCTTGGGAATTTCTTTCCTCTTCACCGTGTTTGATTTTTTTTTTTTCTGCAGCTCCAAGATCATTCTCCTTGATAAAGAAATGAAAACTAAACAGTCCCTGGCGCCCTGCTTCTTTGAGTTGTCTATCAGCATCACATGGTCTGCCTCAAGCCGACTCCTCTTTTTGTTCTTTGCTTTTTCCAAATATAGCTTTGAATAAAGGTTTTTTGACCCTTTCCTCATAACACTCATCTAAATAAATTCCAAGTGGACTATAAAAAGTAAATTATAAAAAATATAGCCAAAGGAAATTTTGAAGAAGTAGAAATAAAATCTTGATACCATATGTAAATTTAAACAAAGAAAAAAAACTATGCCACAGAACTTTGAAAAGTATGTTTAGAAAATATGAGAGACAGCATAGTGGCTCATACATGTGATCTCAGCACTTGGAGACCTAGGCAGGAGGAGTGTGAATTCAAGGCTAGCTTTTACTACGTAGAGAGGCCCTGTCTCAAAAAAGAAAAAGCTAAGCGGGGGTTGGGGGTATATTTTCATGAAGGTAGATAAGAAAACCACTGGGGCTGAGGATACAGCTCAGTGGTACAGTGACTGCCTGACAAGCACAAGATCCTAAGTTTGATTTCCAGCACCAAAAGAAAACCATTGGAAGCCCAGCAGCTAAGAGTAAAGAGATGCTCGGGTTATAAAGGAAAAAAATAATAATAACAAATGGAAAAGTGTAGCTTGCCCAACAGAAAACATGTACAGGCAACAGGGTGCCGCTTGTCAGCTAGCACATTGTCAAAGAATGTGTTTAAGTTATGACACAGAATACTGGCAAGAACACAGTGACTGTCATTCTCAAAGGCTACTAGTCAGAGTATCTAGGAAGACAGTGTTTTTGGAAAGGAAGTACTTGATACCAAGAAGAAAGAAAAACCTGTATGCAAAGATTTTCTTTAGTATGTTATTTATTATAGCCAAACCCAAATATGACTAGGGTGTTACTGGATAGATTACAGTTCCACTACTAGCTGAGAAGCAGCACAGCTGCCCTAGGGAGCTTGCGGCACATGTTCAAGCCATCACTGCCACTTTTCCCTTGTGCTTTCCGTATGGCAAAGGTTGAATTCAGTGTTAACTGAAATCAGCCTCTTCCTCAGCCATGGCCACCTGGACACTGCTACAATGACTGAGTAGGACAGGGTGCAGCAGCACTTGGTATCCTACACTCACCTGCAGTGTCAGCTACTCTCTGAGAAGTGAGACTGAGCACAGTAAGCACTGCCTATATGCTGGGCAAAATGCCAGCCCAGGGCCAGGAGTGACTGTGTCAGGCAAAATAATAGGCCCTGGCACAAGGGAAACGATGCCACCTTGGTCGAGAGAGTCCAGTCTCCCCAACTCTTGCCTCTAGGATACTTAGGTCTCAGACCCTAACTGGGCTGCATGTTTCAGCCTCTTATTATAGAACTGTGTCAGATACAGAGAACAGCAGCACTGGCAAAGTAAATGGTGCATTTATTCAATTAACAGTAACTTCAGAGCTGGGCGTGGTGGCACTCTCAGCACTGAAGCAGGAGGATTATAAGATCAAACCCAGCCTGGGCAATTTAGTGACTTAAGACCATGTCTCAAAACTTAACAATAAAATAAAAATTTAAAAGGAGGGGGTTCTGGGAATGTAGCTCAGTGTGAAGGCCCTGAGTTCAATCCCCAGTACCTCAAGGAAAAATAATCCAGTGTAAATGGTTGTGCCGTCCTTAGATCTGGGCAGTGGTACCCTGCTCTAGCCCTCCAGCCATATCCTTGGCCATGAAGTACAGAGGAATATGTAATGCCAAGAGAAAAATGGCAATGCCAAGCCCATCCAGCCTTGCAGGACCATTAGCAGGTTCCGGAGACCTCCAGATTTCTTGCTGAGCAGTGCCACATCTATTTCCCTCCTTCTATGGGCAGAATATAACTGCTGATTGCTAAGCCCAGGAGCGTCATTGACAGAGGCTATGAGCAAAGCTTAAATGTGCAGGGTAAGAAGTGCACAAGCACAGTTCTTAATGTGTGGGAAAGGAACAGGAATAAGTGGGCCGTTGCCAGCTCTTCCTACACTACTGTGACCCAAAACAGATACTCCACAGTCAGAAATTCCATCCTGACCTCTAAAACATTTTTCAAGGAGGGATAGACTATATTTTGATTAGCAGCTCAATAATTTGGTTTATAACTTGCAAATACCTGAGTCTCAATTTTAAACATGCAGTGTGTGAACATCCGTTTGTAATTTGGACCCCATAAATGTTTTTTTTGTTGTTGTTTTGGTGTCAGGGATCAAACTCATGACCTCACATTTGCCAAGCTGGCACTTACGCCGCTGAGCTAAATCCCCAGCCTGGACCCCATAAATGTTAAAGGTGGGCCTTCACAGATGGAGCGAAGGCTAGCCACAAGCCTGGGAACGCAGGGCAGAGAGTCTTAGAGGCCAGAGCCACATCAGGAAGCTTATGTCTTGTCCTGAGGACTAATAATAGCAGAAGCTAACAAGAGCTAACTGTATGCTAAACATTGTATACATGTAACCTTTAACTGCCTTGACTCAAAAACACAATAGTCAGAACTGGTATTCATATCCTCATTCCAGAATGAGGATATTCCATAATGAGGCTTAAAAAATACAAAGAACATGCCTTGGAGCACAGAGTTGCTGGGGTGTTAAGGTTCAGACCCAGACCCACACTCTTAGCTGTCGCACGTGCTGTCTCCCAGAGCAGTGAAGAGCCACTGATGCTTTTATACCCGAGAGTGTCCAGATCAGACACATGCAGGGAAGCTAGGGAACTGAAGAAAGGCAAGATGGTGGTGTAGAGTGACTCCATGAGAGTTGGCAGCTTGTCCTAAGGCAGTAGGCAGTAGATCCATGGGGAGGGTCAGGAGTGGACACATCTGCCCTACTTTTGACTGTGGAAAGCCAGGGCTGGTCTCTACCCTCAGACCTCTCAGACATGGCATCCTGGAGGAGAATCAGGAAATAACATCACAGGAGCCTAAAGGGAAGGTGCTTTCTTCCGACATCCATCCTCCTGCGCCTGGCTGTTCTGACAGAGCAAAGCAGGTTGCATTAGCAGGAGGCTGGCAGCTCCACACTGAGCAACCCAGCCGAGCAGCAGCCGGGCCCAGACTTGACTGAGGCAGGGACATTCCTCCTGGAGGAGGCGAATTCAGCAAAGAATGCACACCCAGGGCCCTTGGGAAGAGGTATGACCCTGGGGGCCCAGCTACAATGACTGTGATGATAGTTGTGTCCTGTGGATCAGAGAATTAACATGTGATGGGCCTTAGACCAGATTTGGACCCCACAGGCCTGGCAGTGTCACCTAGTAGCAAGCCGGCCTACAGTTCCCACAACCCATCTGCAGGTGCCAGAGGGAAAATCTGGCTCCTCTATTTGAATGCCTGGATATGCACAGGTGTAGCCCTGTGAAGGTGTGGATGAGCACAGGTGTGGATGTGTGCTGGGCTTTCTTTGTGGTGGTTGACATTGCCAGCCACATCCTCTGCTTCAGCCTCTTGGTTCTGCAACACTCTGGCATGATAGTAAGATTTATTAAGCTCTCATTGTATACCAGACACTGCCAGATACTATAAACCACACAGCATTTAATGTCATCCTTTCAACTCTGGGAAGTGAGTCTTGTCATCCCTGTTTTAAGAGGAACTTGAGGCTTAAAGAGATGACATGATGTGCCCCAGGTCACAGAGATGTAGAATGAGAATGTGAACCTCGGTTTTCCACACTGCAAAGCCTGTGCAGTGGTATGCAAAAGGTTATGTGTCTGTGCCTGTGTGCTCTTCCAAGAAGAGGAGCTATGGGGTTTTTGTTTGTTTTTAGGAGACAGGCTGAGACATTTTTAGTATCCCGTATTTTTATGACTGGAGAAAAAAAGAAATATTCAAATCGCATCTGGGTCTTACTGCTTCTCCTTCCCTGAAATTCCTGAGGAAGCTTTACATCAGGACACCGACCCGTAGGAAAGAAGAGCAGAAGCACTGAAGTGGTAGCAGCAGTGCCCTGTTATCTAATGTGGGACTCTTTGGGGCTTGGGCCCTAATACAGGGTTCCTTTCTCCCAAGGGTTGACACCATCGCCAGCCAGTACTACCAGTCCACAGGTGGCCCACTAACACAGGAGCTGCCTTGGCCATTTTTCCACCTTCTGATTACTTCTGAGTTCTACTGTCCTGTCTATCACACACACACACACCCTCTCCCAGAGACAGAAAAAGAACAGAAGAGCAACATAAACTTGGCATTTGCTCACCATTCTGATGGATTGAGACCGAGATGTCTGCCCTGAGGGCCTTTTGAGCTGACCTATGGAGGAGAGACAGTGTCTGCCAGAGAAAGAAATATTGCCGCAGAGGTGGGAGACAGTAGGAGGGAGTGGCTGGAGTGAAGACAGTCCACTGAAGAGATAGCTGCAAAGGGGGCTGAGCAGGGGCCATTTCTGCTGTGAAGGTCATGTCATCTGATACCACTGAGGATCCCCTCTCACTGCGCACACTGGCCTGGGCCCTAGACTACAGGAAAGATTCCAATGGGAGCCCTGCCCTATAGGGCACAGGTACACAGCACACCACTGATGTGCACTCAACCTGAATAATGTCATTTAATTCTCACAGCAGCCGAAGGTAAATACTAACAGTGTCCCTAATTTATCCATAAGAAATCTATGTATTTGTGGCTCAGAATCTCCATATAGTAAGTAACTAGAGCTAAAGGTAAACTCCAAGAAAAGGATCTTTTTTATTTGTTCTTTGAGACAAAGTCACACCACCCAGTCCAGGCTGGCCTTGAACTCACTATGTAGCCCAGGCTGGCCCTGAACTCAATGATCCTGCTGCCTCAGCCTCCTGAGTGCTAGGGTTATAAGTGTGCACCATCACACCCAGAAAGACCAAGGATCTTAACTCTATGTTTTGTTGCCTCTTGAAGGATAGATGTCAGTTCTTCCATGGGTCAGGAAGGACCAGAGGTGGAAGAGAGGCAGGTGCAGGGTAGGGTGGAACACGTGGGGGCAGGGATGGAGTACTAGAGACCAGAAATAGCAGCAGGAGCATGGAGGTAAGAATTAGTAGCATCTTCAGAAGGGCTGGTGGGATAAGCAGAACTTTGATGTGTTCTGATTTAGTTTTTATAAGACCATTTTGGCAGAGTAGACAGTAGTTTGGGAGGCAGAGGCAGCCCATCCTACACACTGACTCTTGAGTGTTTAATATGCAGATGGATTCAACAGTTGTGTAACATTTATGCTCCGGTCGTTCTGCTGAGCTTTGGAGTGTTAAACAACCATCAGCCGGGGATTTAGCTCAGTAGCTTAAGCGCCTGCCTGGCAAGCATGAGGTCTTGAGTTTGATCCCTGGTACCAAAAAAGAAAAAAAAAAAGAGATAAGGATTAGATATAGTAGGTTGTAGACAATAATTGAACTTAAAAGAAAGAAATGAAATGAACTTATAAACAACCATAAGACTGACCAGTCGTTGTGATAGTCTAGACAGCAGGATGATGAGGCCTGAACCTGAATGGCTTTGGGAACAAGGCTCTAAGGAGGCTTCTAAGGACACCAGAGCAAAAAGACCAGATGATCAGTAGGACAAGAGGGGCAAGAGAGAGTAGAACTCTAAAGATTCCAGGTTTCCGGTTTGGAAGTTGGATGGACAGAAGAGGAAGAGGACACAGGAGGACGAACATCTTGGGAAACAAGACATTGTTGATGTCCAATAACATAAATAGTGATATAAGTTATCAATGTGACAAAATTCTCAAAAAGTAATTTTGATGTCTATGACATTGTTACATCGATGGCTCACGTAGTATTTAACCAAACCACTGTTGTAAATTCTTGGAGTATGATTTCTGGTTTTTCACTTTTATAAGTAACACTGTATGCGTGGTGGTGCACTCCTGTAATCCCAGCACTTGGGAGGCTGAGGCAGGAGAACTGTTGCAAGTTCAAGACCAGCCTGGGCTACAAAGAGAGCCCAAGGCCAGCCTGAACCACACAGCGAGACCCTGTCTCAAACAGACCAAAAAAAAAAAAAAAAACACCTCTGTAAAGCCAGGTATGATGGCATACACCTATAATCCCAGCCACTCTGAAGGCTGAGATAAAGGATCACAAGTTCAAGGCCAGTTTGGGCAACTGTGTGAGACTCAAAATAACAATACAAAATAATTTGTTAAAATACACTTTTATAGAGTTCTTCATTCTGATTACTTTTGGAAGGGAAATGTTGGGGTCATAGGTATAAATAGCTTTGAGGCCTTAGATGCATATTGTCTAATAGCTTTTTATAGGAAGACCATACCAAGGTTTACTCCTCTAGGAGCAAGAATTCTACCTCAGTATACTGTGGTACCACAGTGCTGAGGTATATATAGAGAGAGAGATACATGAGTATCCATATACTATATTAGAGTTCACTAGAGAAATAGATTTAATGTAAAATATGCATATGTTTATAGAAAGGATTTACTAGGTAGGTTTGGGTAAATCCTATGGCTTTCTGCTATCGGAGGTGGAAGAATGCAAAATGGCCATCTGTGAGCTGCAGGGCTACAGGGTCCAGTCAAAGGTCAAAGGCTAGAACTCACTGCAGAGTCTGGTGTGTGTGTGTGTTGAAAGAACGAAGAGTCTGTAGTGGAAGCTGAAGGAACTGGAAACAAATATCCAAAGGCAATGAATGGAGAAGACTGGATCTCCTCTAAAGGAAAAATTTAAAAAAGGAGGACTTTCCTTTGATTCCATCCAAGCTACAAGCCTGTTGGTTCATGCCACCCACATCTGGGGTGGGTCTTCTGTCTTCAGTTTGCATCCTGCATGTCAATCCCCAGACATACTCAAAGCTTTAATAATCTGCTAGGCAGTTTTTCCTTAAGTCAAGTTGACACATCACAGTTAACAATTACATGTACGTATCTTTGTGTAAAAATATCCAGTTATTTTAATGTCCAATTCTTTGTCACTAGTGAGTTAATTTTTTCATGCTTATTAACTTTTTTAATGACTTGTGTTCATTTTTATGGGACTTCATTGATTTTTTAAAATTTTTATTAGTACATATTACACTACACAATGTTTATATTCACCTTGAGTAGATAGATATATCTATATAACATAGCTTCTTTTTTTTTTTTTTTTTTTTTGTACCGGGGATCGAACGGGGATCGAACTCACGACCTCACGCTTGCCAGGCAGGCGCTTAAGCCACTGAGCTAAATCCCCAGCCCCATAGATTGTTTCTTTTTCTAACCTTTTTCCCACCCTGCTCCATCCCCTTTCCCCATTTTCATTCATGTTATTCACATTGATTTTTATGAGTTTTTAAAATACTAATTTATTGTTTTTGACAAATTTCTTTTCGTTTTTTGTTTCCCTCTTGATTTTGCTGTGTATTTTAGATATAACAAAGTACTTAAAAATGCAAAGTCATAGCTTGGCATGGTGGTACACTCCTGTAATCCCAGTACATGAGAGGCTGAGGCAGGCATATTGCTTTGGCTTGGAGACCAACCTGGGCTACAAAGTGAGTTCAAGGCCAGTCTGAACTGTGTACCTTGTCTCAAAAAAGACCCCCCCCACAAAAAAAAGTATCATAAAGTCATAATTTTTTACTTCCTTTATTTTAAAAATGTTTGGAAGGCTTAGGGACAAAATCTATACCTAAATTTTCTTTTATCCTAACATTTAGTTATTTTTTTGTACAGTATGAGGAAAGGATGTCCTAAATGGCAAATTTTGACTTATCACTTGTTCTCCCTAATGATGGAGCTTCCATTATCACAATCTATACATATGTTAATTCTATTTCAAGGATCATTGTCTTGAATTTTTTTTTTTTTTTTTTTTTTTGGTTTTGTTTTGTTTTGTTCAGATAGAATCTCGCTATGTAATCCAGGCTGGCCTGGAACTCACTGTGATCCTCCTACCTCAGCCTCTTGAGTGCTGGAATTACTGGCATGTGCCACCACGCCTGGTTGTCTTGATTCTTAGATGTGCATCACTGTTGTGATAAACACAAGTTCATAGATATCCAAAAATCTAATTTTTAACTGGCATTAATTTTACCTTTTACTTCTTTGGGACAGATTTTTAAAATACTTGCGATACATTTCAAAAATCCTATTGAGGTTGTTCTTAGAATTATGTTAAGTCTGTATATTAATCAGAGAGGAGGTGGTATCATGTTAATATTCAGCCTTTCCTCCAGAAATATGGTTTGTCTCTCATTTTTTTAAGTGGTCTGAGATCAGTCTCAATAAAGGGTTATAGTTTTCTTCGTATCAACCCCACAGGTTTCTGAAGTTTATTGTTCAGTGTTGGATTTTTTTGTATGATTATAAATGAGGTCTCTTGTTTTAATCTGTTAATTGTTTCTTCCTGATAGGCTAAATAATCTTAACCATTCTAAGTTTAATTGATTCCGTTTAGGTTTTCTAGGCAAATAATAAACTGACTAGAAGTCACAGTTACTTTGTTTTTTTTTTTTATTCTAAAAAATGTTTTATTTTTAAGAGAATAAAGCCAAACAAAATAAAGCAGAATAAAGCCAATCAAAACAAAACAGTGAAAGCTATAAAGGACTTCAAAACAGGATAATAGGAAATCAACAATGGCTGCCATAATATATCTTGTTATCATTGAGTTAGCTGTCCATGTCATCATACATAATAAACACTAACCAAACAAAACAGAATAAAACCAATCAAAACAAAATAATGAAAACAATACAGAACTTTAAAATAAAATAATAGGGAATTTACAATGCTACCACCTTCCCTTTTTACATGTTCCCCTTTCTCTCTTTTTTTTTTTTTCTTATTTAAAAGAGAATAAAACAAAAGGGGGCAGTACAGAGCAGATCAGAAGAGGGCAACATAGGCAACACAGTACTTTACATTAAGTCAACTGGACATCAACAGTAGCTAACACCATATCTCTTACTCTGCTATAGTTGAGCATAGTTTCAATTACAATAATGTCAAACATAACACAATAGTATAAAGCCATGCATATAGTGAAAGAATTCCAGGGCTTTCTGAACCGAATAACAGAAAATGATCAATGGGTATTATAATATCTCATTTTTGATAAAAAAGAAAAAATTTGTTTGGACTATCACACATATTCAAATTCCAATGAGACACAATATATGTGCTGCCGAAGGGAGCACACAGTTACTTTGTTGTTGGTATATTTTAGATAGACATGATGATTACACTCATGTAGGGGATGATATATGTGCTATATCTTGCTGCTTCTGTTTTCCCAGTCCCCTCCTCTCTCTTCAACCCCTCCTTGTTGACAAAAAACTTTGTTTCCATTTTTTCCTTCAGTTTTCTTTTCTTCTTATTCTTTCCTTCCTTCCTCCCTCCTCCTTCCCTTGTTCCCCTTCTCATTTGAAAATTTTCTTCCTGTTTCCAAATATCTGTTACGTATTTTGGTCCTTATTTACACTTTCAGTGTCTCACACCAGAGAATGCAGTATTTCAGCATTGGATGTCTTACTTAAGAATATGGTCTCGGGGTGCATCCATTTAGCTAGAAATGTCCCAAGATTATCCTTCTTTATGGCAGAGTGTACTCTATTGTGTATTTTTTAAAAAAATGTCTTTATCCACTCATCAGTTGATGGGCATTTAGGTTGTTTACAAGAATTTAGCTTTTACTGTAATATATATTACAGACTCTAATATACTATATATTAAAGACTGTAATATACTATAAACATGGGTGTGCATATATCGTTGCAGTATGATGCATTTAATTCTTTCAGGAAGATACCAAGAGGGATGGCTGGGTTGAATGGAATCTCTAGTTTTAATTTTCTGAGGAATCTACACAGTGATTTCACCAGCCTATATTCTCACTAGCAGTGAAGGACTCCTTTTTTCCCCACAGCCCTGCCAGCATTTGTTATTGGTTGATTTCTTGATAATAGTTATTCGTTCTGGAGTGAGATAGAATCTCAGCATTGTTTTAATTTGTATCTCTCAAATGACCAGCGATGTTGAACATTTTTCTTATATTTATTTGCCATTTCTATTTCTTCATCTGAGAAGTGTATTCAATTAAGATGCTCATTTTTGGACCCTGTCTTTAAATTTCAGAGGGTCTGATTTTTTTTTTTTTTGAGTTCTTTATGTATTCTAGATATTAGTCCTTCATCTGAGGAACAGCTGGCAAAATTTTTTTCCCACACTGTGGGTTGTCTCTTCACTCTGTTGGTGGTTTCTTTTGCTGTGCAAAATCTTTTTAATAAAATGAGATCCCAGGACTGGGATATAGCTCAGCAGCATAAGCACTTGCCTGGCAAGCACAAGGTACTGGGTTAGGTTCCTGGTACCAGAAAAAAAATAAAATAAGATGAGATCCCAGGGCAGGCTTGGTGGTTCATGCCTGTAATCCCAGCACTTGGGAGGCTGAGACAGGAGGATTTCTGTGAGTTTGAAGCCAACCCTTGCAAAGTGAGCTCAAAGCCAGTGTAGTGAAACCCCATCTCAAAAAGACAAAAATATAATAATGATAACAATAAAAACAAAGATGAGATCCCAGTTGTTGAGTCGTTATGATATTTTTTGTGCAGCCAGGGTTTTGTTCATAAAATCTTTGCTTACACCCATGTCTTCAAGAGTTCTACCATTCTGTCTTCTAGCAGATTTGTTTCTGTTTTTTTGTTTGTTTTTTTTTATTTGTTTCTGTTTTAATATTTAGATCTTTGATCCATTTCAATTGTAGTTTAATGTATGATGAACTATATGGGTCCAGTTTTAGTCTTTGGCGTGTGGAAAACCGGTTTTCCCAGCACCATTTATTAAAGAGGCTATCTCGCTTCCATTGAAGGTAGTTAGCCCTTTTGTCAAAGATAAGGTGGCTGAGTTTGTCTGGGGTTGTCTCTGCCTCTTCTAGTCTGTTCCATTGATCCTCGGGTCAGTAACAATTTGGAGCTAGTGGTAATCTTTCCAGCTTTGGGGTTGGGTTTCAACTTCCTCCAGCAGTACGCAGGAGCCCGATTGTAAGAATGGAAAAGTGGACGAATAGATTGATGCTAAGGTCTGTTTCCCAGTCTAGGGCAGTAGAAGGAAAAGACACAGGATAGCAAAGGGTCTCACAAGATACTGGTGGAAGTGTTTGCCATAGAATTTAGACCAGGAAGGGTTGGGGGACCCAAAGGTCACTGTGTGGTAGGTGAGAGAAAAGGAAAGGTTTAGGAGAAGAGGTTGTGGCCCTGAAACAGACACAGGGTGTCAGGCTTGAGGAGTGACACCTCTCCAGCATGGTATCCAGAGCCCTGAGGGGAAAATATCTCATTTTACAGTTAATGAAGCTGATGTCACCCAACTCTTAATTAGTAGCAGAACTGTGATTTGAGTGTCATTCTACTGTTCTTTAGAGCTCATTTTTTGTGTTTATTTTTCAGGTTCACTTTAGCACAGTTGACTGAGAGCCAGGAGAGTGAGCAGAAGGGAAGAGACAAGCTCTGCAGAGTAGTTAGGAGGGAGAGGCGAGGTTCCTGACAGTGCAGCGGGGAGACAGGATTGCTGGACCCTTGGGTCTTCCCATTGGCCCACGGACCCCTTTTCATTGGCCATATCAGCATTTCTGAGAGCATCCCACAGCCTGTACCTGCCCTGTAGCTCACTGTGTATCCTGTGTTACACACCATGGCCCCAACACATGCTCATCCTTCCTTGCCACTTCCCTATGTGTCTGTCGCATCCGTTGTCCTTCTATACCTCACTTCCCATTTACCTGTGCTCACTTTGGGTCCCTACCACTTATCTGACCCATCATTAGTATATGCCTGGCTGACACCCATTTACACTGTATCTTCAGAGTGCATCGGATGGCTTCTGGAAATCTGTGGCCACTCGAGTCCCCAAGGAGCCCCCCGAGATTCGCATCCTCAACCCATATTTCATCCAGGAGGCTGCTTTCACCCTCATCGGACTGCCTTTCAACAATGGCCTCATGGGCCGGGGGGTGAGACTCTGGACCTGGGGAGAGGGAGGGAGACAGCAGGGCCAGAGGTGCGTGGGAAGGGAAGGCTGGGTAGCCATGGTCCTGGGAGGGAACACACCGGGGAGGAAGGCTCCTCCTTGGGAATGGAGCGTTAGCAGGTCTGTGGAGTTACCTGCATCTCAGCACTCTGGCTGAACTTCACACACTTCCTCTCTGCCCTCCAGAATATCCCGACCCTTGGCAGTGTGGCAGTGACCATGGCACTGCATGGCTGTGATGAGGTGGCAGTTGCAGGCTTCGGCTACGACATGAGCACGCCAAATGCACCCCTGCACTACTATGAGACCGTGCGCATGGCAGCCATCAAGGAGGTTCGAGTGGATCTGGGGACAACCTGGGCAGAGCCAAGGGAGGGGGCTTCCAGAACCTGGGCTTGACTGCACCCGTCCAGTGAGTGGCTGAGGGATAGCTCCTCTGCAAGGGCCTGCCAACCCCCAGCTAAGCAGAGCCCCGAGGGGCCACCCTGCGATGACCACCAGCATCTCACCTGCCCCTCTCCCAGCCACCCTCTGAACCCAGCACCCACAGCTCACCCTTCCATCTCCATGGGCCCTCTCTGCTCTCGCTCTGCAACTCACCCCACCCCTCACCTCTCTTTGCTCCACACCTTCCCTCGTATACCAGTCTCGACAGCAGACTGATCCGATCACCTTCTCTGCGTTCCCTGCTTTCCCCTTCGTTGCCCTCACACAATCCACATCCCCTCCTCCTCTACCTTTCCCTGTGTCCAAACACAGGTGAGGTGCTCTTTGTTGCCCAGAATTGCTCCCAGGCAACCCTCATGTACAGGGAACTTCACAGACTGTGGGTCAGCCTCTTCTGGCATCTCTTCCTGCACCGCAAGAATCTCACGTGCTAAATCTGAACTCTCCTCCCATACCTTAGCTTCTACCACTAGCCTCCTATGGACCTAGCCTAAGACTTGGAAATCTTAGACCTAACCTAAGACTTGGAAATCTTGGACCAATGCCTCAAGTGGCTTCCCTGCTCCTGTATGTGGGTGACTGTGCTTTGGAAAAATCTCTTGTCTGTTCAGATTCACACTGCTCTGAGTCTGGGGGCTCTGGTCTCCACAGGTTCTCATTCTCTTCACCTCCACTCCCGGCCCTCAGCATACTGTCCAGAACCTCACGCTGCAGGTGCTTCCAGCAACCCTCCTCCTCCAGTGAGAATGCTGAAGCTGTACAGGGGATTCGGTGGGCTCCCACCGGAGCACCCGTTAGCACTCTCATTCAGCCCCTTACACACACACACACACACACACACACTGGACACAACCAGCCAGTGGCCTACCCCAGTACAGTGGCCACATCTCATCTTTCGTGATCTCCCAGAAACACTTTTTTTATGTGTGGGTCATTTCTTCCTGCTTAAATTCTGAGTCATCACTTTCTAATGTTCCTGTTCTTTCACCCACCCATTTCTCTCATTGTCTGTCTCATATCATTGGTTTTGGTCTACCTTGCAGGAACCAAGATGAGCTAGCACTCGACCCAGGTTATCTTATCCACATGTTCTCTACGTTTACATTCCCATGTTTAGTTTCTAGCTATGTTGTGTTAGGCTCTTTTGGTTTTGTTTGTTTTTGTTTTCTTTTTTTGGTGTTGGGGATCGCACTCACGACAGTGTGCTTGCCAGCAGCACCAGGCGGGCACTTATGCCACTGAGCTAAATCCCCAGCCCCTGTTTTTGTATTTTTTTTGAGACAGGGTCTTGCTATGTAGCTCAGGCTGGCCTCAAACTTGTCTCAGCCTCCTGTGTGCTGGGATCACAAGCATGCGCCACCAGGCCCAGTTTGTGCCCTTATGGTTCTTGATCTAACAGAATACTAGACTCTGACTTGAAGAAAATTTTATTTCTCACAGTCCTGGTGGCTGGAAATTGAAGATCAAGACACCAGCAGATTTAGGTCTGTTAATGACCTACTTTCTGGCTCACAGATGGCTGTCTTCTCACTATGCTTGTGTATGGTAGACTGCAGGTACTCTCTTTGAATGTCCTAGAAGGATACTAATCCCATGAGAAAGAGCCACTGAGATAGAAGCTGAGAGATGGCTCGTGGTTGTGGTGAGAACAGCCTCACAGGTGCATTAGTGAACCATGACTAGAGGCCTGCAGAGGCTGCAGGGGTGGCACCTGCTGAATGCTCCCACAGGACAGAAGAAGGGGAAGGTGGTAGGTTTTGGGTAAAGTGATTCATACAGCGCCTGCCACACCTTTGTGAAATCCAGCCTGGAAATAGAGATTGAGCTGCTTGTTCAGATAGTAGTCTTGCTGCAGCTTCCCAGGAAAGGACGTAGGAGCATTGTCAGTGCAGAATGCCAGGACAGCAATATTCAATGGATGGGCAAAGGAAGAGAACCAGACAGAGGCTGAAGAGGGGGCAGGCATGGTAGCACATGCCTCTAATCTTAGCACTTGGGAGGCTAGGCAGGAAGATCGTGAATGAGTCCAGAATCCTGTACCAGCCCACAGCAGAAGCTCCTCGAGGTTCCTAAGTGGTCTGCATAAATTAGGACAAGCACCCAAGAAGGGCATCACCTGAAGAGCAGATTGACATGACCCTAGAGCTGACTTTTCTGCCTACCTTTGCATTATGAAAGGAAATTGTCAGGGGCTGGGGATTTAGCTCAGTGGCATGAGCGCCTGCCTTGCAAGCACAAGGTCATGAGTTTGATCCCCGGTACTGAAGAAAAAAAGAAAGGGAACTGTCCAACACTTCATGAGCCAAGAGAGTAACACACTGCAGTTCCATGTATCAGATGTCAACACATGGCCAGTATCGTTTCACATTTTCTTCCTCTCATCTGCTCCCAGTCCTACTGGTCACTTGGAAGCAGGTCTCAGATATCTTATATTCCAGCCATAAATGTTTCAGTTTCTCTAAAGATTAAGTACTATTTTTTGTTATTACATACCTTAAAATTAACAATAGGGACTGGGATTTAGCTCAGTGGCACAGCACCTGCATGGCAAGTGAGGTTAAGTTTGATTCCCAGTACAAAAAAACAAAACAAAACAAAAAAAACTAACAATAATTCCTTAGTATCATCCAATAGTCCTCTGCTAACCTGTTAGCCCTCAGTGACTCCTAGTGGGTGCTCTTAAAACTGACCATCAAGCTTCCCACTAGGAGAGGTGTGGGAATGTGAGGCGCCTTATTACTGTATTTACATGCTGGGATCCTGGCCCTGCCATTCCTGTGAGTCTGCTTCTTGCCTCTGAAGTTTAATTTCATTCAAAAAATATGCTTTGAGTACCTACTGTGTGTCTAGCAGTCCCTGCCGTAAAACAGAAACAATGAACCAGAGGCTGGAATCTTCAAAGAATGGGGGTGCATCCCCAGGGATCTGCAGCAAAGGGGAGCAGTTTGTGGACAGCAGAGTGCCATGACGGATTGCCAAGAGCAGCTGGGTGTTTAGGGAGTGTAGAAAGACAACCAGGTAGAAACAGGACAAAGAATAAGGGAGAGCCACCCACCTCAGGCACCCCAGAGAGAGAGAAGAAACTAACCCCACCCGAGAGAGTCAGGGCTGCTGTCCTTCGGGGCAGCCACATGTGTGACTCAAACAAGAGGTTGGAGCAACGTTCAGAACAGAGGAACAGAGAGAATTCTACTCGTGATGGCCTGAGCTTCACAGTGAAGGGTTGGAGAGGGTTGCCAGGGGCAGAGTAGGGGCTGGATAGAGGCCGAGGTTCTTCAAACCAGGGCACAGTGGCTGTGAGTGGGTGTGGTGAGGCGCAGGACCCCGGAAGGGTGGCAGACAGGCCAGCTGGTACAGGAATGGTGAGGCTGTTGACATTCCTCCTCGCTTTCCTTCCTCCCTGCGTCTCTGCCTCCTTGTCTTCCTTCTTTCCTTCTTTCCATCCATTGGTCAAGCCTTTTTGTTGTCAGAGGAATTTAGTCAGCCAAGGTTCCTGATGAGTGCACATGGGTTGGGAAAGAACCCCATCCCAGAAGTCATGCAAGACAGTGTCTTCCCTGTAATTTCCACATAGCATTTCTAACAGTTTTAAAATATATAATGCATTTTTATTAACTATAGTCAAGCCAGGCATGATGGCACATGCCTGTAATCCCAGCAGTGAGACAGGAGGATTGCCGTGAGTTCAAGGCCAGCCTGGACTACATAACAAAACAAAACAAAAAACCTTGTAGTCACATGTTCTCACCCATAAGAAATAAGGATATAAGGTGGTAGATATGTTAATTGATTTAATCATCCTGTAATGTATACATGTACAAAATATCACATACTCGGGGCTGGGGATGTAGCTCAGTGGCACAAGCTCCTGCCTGGCAAGCACAAGGTCCTGAGTTCAATTCCCAGTACCAAAAATAAAAAAATTTAAAGATTTGAATGACTCCTTTAGACCAAAATAAATGCTGTTTTTTAAAAAAAAAATCATATACTTCATAAATATATACAATTATTTGTCAATTAAAAATAAACATTTAAGCTAGGTGTGGTGGCACACATCTGTAATCCCAGCACTTGGGAGGTTGAGGCAAGAGGATTGCTGCAAATTCATTCAAGGCCAGCCTGGTCTATATAGCAAGAGCCTGCTTAAATTAGCAGGAACAACAAAAAAGATTAGACTCAGCTGCCCCAGGCTTAACAAGTAGATTGCATCAGGCCAGAGAACGACTCTGTACCACCTTGCTGTGGGACTGAAGTGACTCATCTGGCTGGCTTCAGGGTATCTAGCACCTGGATGCTGCTAGCCATGGGTTGGATTCTGAGGAAACAGGGTCCGTTCTCCAGAGCTGAGGCTCACAGCAGGCAGGACTGAAGGAAGTTAGGGGCATAGTTCTGAAAGAATGAGTGTAGAGTGGGAGGGTAGTTCTGACCAGGTCTTGGGAAAGCAAGGTGAGCTGTGGCAGATACATGGCATGTGTGCCAAAGCAGGCACATAGTCACCTCAGCATCCAAGCAGGGGATATTCAGGTTTCATTGCAGTGTTGGCACTTTGCAATAAATCAGTGGGTTTTGAGTTGCAGTTTGAGCACTTGGTCTAAAAGGTTTGCCACTGCTAATCAGGGTCATCACAGTCATGTAAGCACAATGGATGACGAGTGTCTGCCTTCAGACATCTACAGTCACAGAGCACCCAGAGGGTACCAGCCTGGGTTCACAGAGTGCTGTGTGTGTCTCAGCAGTCACCTGGGCCACCCACCTCATCACTTCTTCATCTGTTTCCTTCCAGTCATGGACGCACAACATCCAGCGAGAGAAAGAGTTTCTGCGGAAGCTGGTGAAGGCACATGTTATCACTGACCTGAGCAGTGGCATCTGAGTGGGCCCAACACTAGGCCACAGAGGCCCAGGCACCACAAGAGCAAGCAGCAGTCACCTGCTTAGGTCTGAAGACCCAGAGAAAGACAGTGCCAAGGGCCCCCAGAGGCAGCAAGGCCTTGGCAGGGCAGCCAGAGTGGTACCTGCCCGAGGCCAGCCTCAGAGATCAGCACGCAGATTCTCTCCACCTGGATCCATGAAGCCAGAGGGCCAGGGAGTCACAGGCTGTGCCCAGCGGGCCCAGCATGCAGGAGGTGGGACATCAGGCAGTGAGGATGCTGCCAGAATCATTTCTCCAATCAGTGTTTGGTGTATTACCATTTTGTGAACTGGGGGGGGGGGGTATAATTTATTTTTGAATAAGGTTGGAGATGTCATTTGGTTCACTTGCCATGCAGAAAGAGGCCCACTAGAGGGCCCTTCAGGCCACAGTAGCAGTAAGCTCCCTGGAGAATGGGAGTGCCACGCCCAGCCTGTGCCCTACTCTGGAGCTCCAGAGGGGTGGCAGCATCTCATTACAGCCCCCTTCAACTCATGGCATTCTTTGGCCTTTCTTGGAGAGAAAATGGGATATTTCTATTCACCAGCCCCCCAGCATTCCTGCCTGGAAGCTCTGGGGTCATCTCTTCAAAGCCAACAAGACAGCCCCTGGGCTAAAGCAGAGAAAACTTTAAAGGAGGGAAGAGCTCCCTTTCCCAGCTGCACCTGAGCTACAGGACAGTTCCCCGCCTGGACTGACCAGCTTGTGAGATGTTCTGGGTTTCTGTAATGAGACTGCCAGGTCCTTGGGTTTTGCCTTTAGCCTGGACCAGAGGGAAGTCTAGGCCCAAGGACCTTAAGCTGGCTGTGGCAGGCAGCCCTCATGGAAGCAATAAAGCACTTCCCAGAACTTGGCCTTTTGCATTCTCGAACTTTCCTAGAAGGAATAGGAGCTCAGAGCTTCAGCAACTATGCCAAACCCAAGAGTCTTCTCTCCAGCCCACCATGTCCCTTTCATTTCTTTAGAGGCCTCTGGTGTTTCCCCTAGCCTCCACAGCCCCACATCCTCTTTGCCCTGAAAGAGACCAACCAGCAGTAACACCTGGCAAGGCTCAGCAAAGGCCCAGACTTCTTCCACTCCTGACACCCTGGCATGTCCTCCCCTACCAGAAAATGAGAAGGCTTGCAACCCAGGTCTGGGTATCTCCTGAGGAACTTCAGAAATGGCATTCCTGTACCACCTGACACCCTTAGAACCTTAGAATCAGACCCTTCTCTTCGCCAATACCCCCAGCTAGCTTGAGAATAGGCAGGCTCACACCTGCATCTGAGTCCACTGCACCATTCTGGTCTGCCTCAGTCTAAGAGTACTGGTGGCCCAGGGATTCTCCTGGTGAGACCTCTGAGGACAGAATCCTGCCCATCCAAGAACCACAACTTCACACAGGTCCTTACTGCTGTGGTCTGTCATCAAGCATAAGCCTCTGCTGAGAGGAAACAAAACCCTGCCTGAGGGACAAGGAAGCCCCTAAGCACCCCTACACTCTGCTGGCAACTGGGCTCCTAATAATGTACTACTCGAGCCCCTGAGTGGTGCCCACTGGAGATTTATAGGGCCTAGGTGCCACGCCTGTAAGTGGCGGCCTTGGCTGAAAAAATATAAGGGAAGCTGCCCCAACTGAGCAGCAGTTAAGAGAGGTAGCAAAGAACAAACTTCATGGCTTAGCCTCCTGTCCCATGGGGGTCCGGCGAGCTTGCAAACATCCCCCCGTAGCAGCAGCAGCAGCAGCAGTAGCAGCAGCAGCAGCAGCAGCAGCAGCAGCAGCAGCAGACTTCAGTTTGCATCACTGCATGAAACTCCCTGTGGTTCTGAGTCCTGGCTACATGCCACAATCACCCGTGCAAATCGGGAAAACTGCACCTGCGCACCCTGTGATTCTGATTCAGATCTGGGGTGGGGCCCGGATGTGGGCAGCTCTTAAAGGTCCACAGTGACTGTGGTACATAGCTTGTGTACAGCTGGTCTGTACATGTTCCCTGTGCCCTCATCCCCACCCACAATCTCCATTGTGTCATTTGACCAACTGATTCCAAGATTGCCATCACCAGCCCAGTTGTCTCCATCTTGCTGTAGGCTACAAGTTCAGCTTCTTCCTGATTTCCACTTAGGAGAATCCACAGGCCTTTCCAATTCAGCATGTCCAGCCCTCTACTCACAAGCTGCTACCCCTGCCAGGGAGCCCTTCTTCCCACAATGCTTCACCTCCACCTGGTCACCCAAGCCACGGCTAAGGGCACATCTTTGTCCATCCTGTCTTCACCCCATCTGAATAGGCACCAACTGAGTTTTCAAAAGGATAGGGTGGTGCTGGGCATGTGTGGCCCCCAGCTCCGCATAACCTTGCTCAAGCCTCCATTCTCTCCCCAGCAACCTCCTGGGGAGAGGGTTGGTGACAGCTGTCTTGCCGCCTCTCCTGTCTTGCCTGTCTCTAAACCATCCTTCCCACTGCAGCTAGTCATTCTGGAAAATGCATCTCTGACCACATCTTTCTGCTGAGAACCCGTCAGTGGTCCCCCGCATCTTTGGGGTAAAAGACAGGCACTTCGGAGGCATGAGTTTTCCAGCCTTTTACCACCGGCCCCAGCCCGGCCAAACTGCCATAATTAGGCAACAGAATTGCCACCTTTCCCTCCTATTTCAAGCCTCAGCTCCTATTTTCCTGCTCTGTCACACCCACCTCCTCCCTCATTGCAATGGCGGTGCCGGGGACCAAGGTGTTTGCCCGGGCCCCTTCCCGTCCGAGCAGCTCCAGAGGTGGGCAGTGGGAAGACTCGCTGCCCTGAATTAGGTGAACAATCTGTTGAGAGAAAAATTAGCTGCAGGTTGCGCCAGCCCAAACCCCCTGCGGTGCACGCCTAGCGCCGGTGGCCAAGGGCAGGACCCGCCTGTCCCTCCCGCCCTCGCTCACTCCCTCCCGCCCTTGGCCCGGCCTCCAGCGCCCCAGTTCGCGTGTCTACAAACTCCAAACTCCCAGTTTCCGTTCCTCTCCGCCTCCCGCCTTCTCCACTCTTTCCCTCCGGGCGTCCTCTCCCAGCGTCTGCCCCTGGCCTTGGGGGACACAGCAGAGCCAGTGGGGACCTAATCCAAGGGGAGAGCGGCCAGGTGAGCCCAGAAAGGTGGGGCGGGGCGGGGGCGCTCTGGGCCCCACCCCGGGATCCGGTGACGCCGGGGCTGGAATTTGACACCGGACGGCGGGCAGCAGGCTGCTGAGGGATGGAGTGGGGCTCGGCCCCCAGACACGGCCCGCGGGCTCCGCCAGCAGCAAGTCCCTCGGGCCCCAGTCCTTGCTTCGACGGGGGCTCAGAGGCCCACATCCGAGGTAAGCCCGCCCACGTGCCCATCCCTGGTCCCAGCCCTGGACGCACACTCTTGGAGCTGCGGGCAGAGGCAGGGCGGTCTTCACCCGTCCTCCTTTTCCCCAGCCCTCAGTGTAGCTCTCTGTCCTTCCAAGACGCTCCGTCCCTCTTGTTTGTTGGAGTGTGCTAGTCCTGCAGGCCTGCGGTAATGTGAGGCTCCCCCTGCCGCTACAGGGCACAGACTGGCTGCCGAGGCCGCACTTTGGGCTAAAAGAGGTGCTGCCAGGTGCACAGACCTGGGCATGAGCTGTGGGCAAAAGCCCAGCGCTAGTCCCAGGAAAGGTGCCTAGAAGAACACAGTGCAGGACCTCGGTGGTGAGTAATGGCCTGGTGGATCAGGGTGGCAAGGGCTGGACGACCCAGTGGCCCAGACAGCAGGGAGGGAAAGACACTGCCTCAGCTACCCTCAGGGAACCTGCTCCTGGGCTCCCTCTAGTGCAGAGGCCTTCACAGCTGCCTTGCCTGCCCCGCTTTCCCTCCATCTGTGGGAACAGTCACTGGCCTGGCCTGGAGGGCTCCGGATCCAGCTCACCAGTAGGTGTGCACCAGCTTCTGGATTCCCACGTCCTAGAGAAAAGCCTGGGGGATCTGTCCTATAGCTGTGTGGACACTCTGTGCTAGGTGAAAGGGGTTAGGATGACAGCTGGGATCCAAGAAAAGACTGGCTAATGGGCATTCTAGAAAGTTCTGGGGCCATGGAAAGGTGTTCAGGAGTGCCATTCTGGGTTGGGGGGTAAGCTCTCAAAGGCTGGTGCTACTTGGGCGGGCAGGCTGGAATGAGGAAGGATGGCTTGTGAGGCAAACCTCTAAGAGCAAAGCATGAGGCTGAAGAGGGCAGACCTGGGACAGTTCTTAGAGACCAGACTGGTATGGTGGATTGGCTGGCCCTTGTGGGAGGGCTGACACCTGAATGTAGCTCTGAGGAAGCCCACCTTCCACCCCTTTTGAGTCTGCAGGCTTGGCAGACTCTGCCCCCTGGTGGCACAGGCCTGTTATTTTCAGAGGGCCCATCAGCAGCCACCATCTGCCCTCTCCTGAGGGATATCTGTGGTCAGAAGGGAAAATTAGGAGACTTTGGGTCCAGAACAGAGATCACAAAGGAGCAAGGTGCAGTGTGGGCAACACAGACTGTGACATGGGCATCACTATCAGATAACTCTCAGAGTGACCCAACAGACACTAATTCTTCACCAGGCCTCAGATTCCTTCCCTGTAGCATAGGGTATAGGCGGTCTATATGGCTCTAGCCTGTGTTCTTAGACCATCAATCTCTGAGCTTCCCTGAGCCTCATTTGCTCATCTGGAAAAAGGAGATCAAACCATTTCGCTCCTGTAGCTGTGGGGAAAAAAATAGCTGCAAAGCATCTAATACACAGTAAGGTTCTCAATGCAGCTACTTCTCCTAGACTGAGGCATGCTACCCGACTCCCTTGTGGTGTGGAGAAACTTAGGTGGAGAGATGACCTCCCCAAAAGATAATTCATCTTTCCATTTGCAAGCTGCCTCAAGAGGAGAGTGGGAGAACAGGTCACCAAAGGCTGATGGGAGCTCCTGGTGTTGATAGAGATGGAACTTGGACTTGGAGGCCCTACGGTGCTGCTCCACCACCCCTGGCCTAGGCAACAGGTGAGTGATTGCCCCGGACTCCAGACTGTACCTGAAGAAGGGTGATTTGAGCTGAGGGAAGAGCAGGACTTGGCCTGGGTAGGGGTCAGATGTAGGAGTAGTCAAAGAGGGAGGAATCAGGTACATGGCAGAAAGTCCAAGACTTCTATAGAGGGTCAATGTTGTCACCCAATTTTCCCCCTAGCCTCCTAGAAATAGCAAATCCGATGTTCTTGAATCTAAGCTCTTCTTGACATCCCCACTCAACCAGGAGCCCAAACCCTTTCTGATCTCAGCCAAGGACAGGCCAACCCTGAGTGCCCCTGCAGCCAGTGAGAATGCCATCTTTCTTCCTAAGTCTCCACTTGTCTCTTTGCGCAGCCAGCCCTTTGGCCAACACTGGCCGCTCTAGCCCTCCTCAGCAGTGTCACAGAGTCTTATGTGGGCCCTGCGTCCCGCAGTCCCGCCACCCACGAAGGCCCCAGACTAATGCCAGAGCCCCCCACCGGTCACCTACCTGGTAAGTGAGAGTGCAAGGGGCAGGACAAGAGTGGGCTGCCCCAGGACACTGCCTGTGACCTTATCTCATTCCAGGTGGACGCCTGGCCCATCTGTGCGGTGGAAGAACCCGCAGGCCACCTTTGCAGCCTCCCCGGGCTACGCCTCCTCCCTTGTCCCCATCCCTTTCTGCCTCATATCGCGGAGGCCGCGCGGCGCGCGCAGGAGCCCGACGCAGCCGAGAGCGGGACTCGCAGCGGGGCTGCCGCCTGCGCTCACAGCTGGTGCCGGTGCGCGCGCTGGGCCTGGGCCACAGCTCCAACGAGCTGGTGCGTTTCCGCTTCTGCAGTGGTTCCTGCCGTCGTGCGCGCTCCTCACACGACCTCAGCCTGGCCAACTTGCTGGATGCCGGGGCCCTTCGGCCACCCCCAGGCTCCCGGCCTGTCACCCAGCCCTGCTGCCGGCCCACTCGCTATGAAGCCGTCTCGTTCATGGATGTCAACAGCACCTGGAGGACCGTGGACCGCCTCTCAGCAACCGCCTGCGGCTGCCTAGGCTAAAAAGTCTCCCTAGGAGTCTGTAAACCGGGCTTCTGCATACTTTCTCCCTGCCGGGAACCCTCCTCCAGGGTCCCATTGGTTGGGGGCTCTCAGTCTGCAATGGAAACCTTGGAACTGAGGTCCCAGCACGGTGGGTGATGGTCACAGCCCTGCAGAGGTGAAGGACTACTGGACTGACCAGAAGCTTCAAGGTGCTCACCCTGGGGCCATGACCCCACAGAAATCAGAGACCTCACTTCTGAGACCTTCACTTCCACCTCTCACAGACTCTGGGACTGGTCAGGAGGGAGCCGGAAATGCCTCTGGAGAACGCAGCAGTGCCTCAGACCCTGGGTGGACAGAATTGGAGGATACACACTGTAGTCTTTGGCACAAAGTGCCTACGCTGGAGATGGCCTTATCCTCACCGATGGGAGCTGGATCCCTATTTATTATTTCTAAGTTATTTATTTACTTCAATGGTTTGTCAGATTGTTTTGTGGGCAGAGACGGGTAAAAGCCTGGTTGGAGATGCACCCTCATCTGTGTACTCACACACTTCACACGAATTCAGCAATCCTAGGCTGGCCAGCATCTCCCGCTGCTTGTTCTTTCCCAGCAGCTCCAGGGTGGGAGATGTGAAATCTTGGGCACAACGGGCGGCCAAGTGCAATCATACCTGCTATACAGCCCTGGACAGTGAGCCCTGTGTTACCTGTTGGGGTAGGTGAGGACCTGAACATTTCTGTGCAGAAAGCTTCATCCTGTGACTATCTGGCACTATGAGCCCCTTCTTAGTAAGGTAAAAACAGAAAAGCACACATTATGTCACCCCACTGTTGATCAGTGTCCCCACTGCCCAGAGAACTGATCTGAAGCCACCCTAACAGATATACACACTCCTCCACCTGCAGATGGCCCAGCACAAGCTCTCTACCTTCATTCCATGAAACAGCCTAGGGCAAGAGAGCATCTGAAAACAAAGGCTGAAGGTGAGAAAAGGATTCGCTGAGGTGCTGGTTTGTGAAAACAAAGCACAGAGCTTCGCAGAGCTCTGAAGGCAAGAAAGGGCCCAGGAATACAGAGAATCTGCATTTAGGGTGATGAATAAGGATATTCATTTATTCATCCAACAAAGTTTGTTTACTTTTTTTTTTATACTGGGGATCAAACTCATGACCTTGTGCTTGCCAGGCTGGCACTTATGTTGCTGAGCTAAATCCGCAGCCCCAGTTTGTTTACTATTAATTATGTTAGCTACTGGATAGACACTAAGGATATGGAAGTGAAAGAGACATATCCCTGTCTTTAAGAAGCTTAAATCAAGAAAGACAGACAATAAACAAGTAATTACATATATAATTATTTCAATTCCATTTGGCAAGTGGTACTTAAAAAAATAAAACAAGGACTGGGAATGTAGCTCACTGGCCTAAGCACCTGCCTGGCAAGCCTGAAGTCGTGAGTTCAATCCCCTGTACCACAAAAAAAAAAAAAAAAAAAAAAAAGTGCAATGTAAAAAAATAAAAACAGGAAACATCAAGCAGGGTGGCATCTGTAATCACAGCATATTGGAAGGCTAAGGCATGAATATTTCAAGTTCAAGCACAGCCTGGGCAACTTAGTGACTTCAAGAGAACCTGTCTCACAATAAAAAAAAAAAAATTTTTAAAAAGGGATAGGACTATAGCTCAAAGCAGAGGTCTTGGATTCAATCCCTAATAGTGCACGCACATGCACACGCACACACATACACAGAAGCTAAGAGGTACATACACTATGGCCTCTCATAGTGTACCCAGGTCATCTCCAAAAGATCAATGTAGTCTCCTGAACTTATTGGCATTTCCTTTGAAATCATGTTTCTCAGGCCCTAGGCATTTGTACTGAGAAGATTTTCCTTCTTTTGTAGTAAGCCAGCGATGTGTGTTTGTAAAGGGCACTATATCTGAGGGATTGTAGGACATGTCAGGAGATAGTGGGTTACGCTGGCCTGGAGCTGAGAAGTCTGGGTAAAACAGATTTGAGAGTCCTCCGTGCAGAAGCTGCAGCATAACCTAGGAGAGAGATACCACTGACAGTGGGATCCGAGGCATTTAACACTGTTGATAGCAACTCTTTTCTGGGTGCTGCCTGCTTTGCTGAGGTGGCCTTTCATCCAGACTGTTGGGGACCCACAAGAGCTCTGAGGGCTGGGCCCATCTTTGGACAAAAATGTGAACCATACCTGTATTCCCCTTCTTCTGCATTTACATAATTCTAGGTATCCCCCCCAAAACTCTGGTTCTATTTTGTCCTCAAATACTCCCTTGACCCCTCTCTCTGCCTCCACATTAATCCAGGATCCTCAGTTTCTACACAACAGCCCAAAGGAAATAGCATTAGTGTCATATAGTTTGCAGGGGGCTGGTTGGGGGTGGTGGGAACATTTTGTTAATTCTGGGAACATTTGGGGCAAGCAGCACCCTCCTGGGAAAATCCCTCCAGCCTGGCTCTCAGACCCTTGCAGTCCTCAAACCTTCCAGACCCTGCCACTGCTGCTCTCAGAGTTGCCTAAAAGAGACAGAAGACATTTCTGAAGGTGCTTACTGCAAGAGCCCAGGCAAGTGCTGACTTGCAACCCTCCCCAAATTACCAGACCTTCAGGAGTAGGCCACCCCAACTTGAAGTTTTATTCTGGGCTCCCAAGAACTTGTCCAAATCTCTCACAAAGTCCTGGAAGAAACTACAACTCTTACAGAAAGAACACATTCCCACAAGAAATTGCCCCAGTTTGTAACCTATAGACACACCTAGAATCCCAGCCCGTGGGAGGTGGAGGCAGGAGAACAACTGTGAGTTGGAGGCCACCCTGGACTACATAGTGTGAGACCCTTTCTCAACACAAAAACACAGACAACAACAACAAAAACCAATCCAAATCTCCCTCAAAAGGAAAACAAACAAAACTATTTTCTTGAAGGAAAAGAGACTGAGAACTGCATCTGTTTATAATGTCGCCTAGGTAACCTGTCACATGGTCACCCCAGACAACACACTAGATAGAGCTCCTAGAGCTGAGGCGGTCTCTGGTACTTCTATTTCTGGCTCTGGTCTTTGGTGCACCTTCACAAAACCACACTGCCCCTTGAGTACCCTTCCCAGAACTGGGGAATGTCGCCAAAGGGGTATCAGGTCACAGCCATTTACAAGACAGAAAATTATAGGTAGCTTTGAAATGACAATCCTTCCAGCTCCAGGGAATACCTCAGACTTTTCTCTAGGTTCGTTTTATCTAGGATATGTGGTTCCAGATTCCTCTAGGTTCATTTTATTTAGGATATGTTGTATCCCCCCACCCACAGCTACCTGATTTACTAGATGCCATTGGCAGTGACTTTCCATTTTCCTTTTCCAGAGATTTCTATCTTGTCTTTTGGCCAGAGGTCCCAGTGATGCAGTGCACATGGACTAGCTGGCTGAGATCTCATCTTCAAGGGAGAGGTTGGGGTGCCGGGGATTTAGTTCAGAGACATAAGCGCCTGCCTTGCAAGTGTGTGGTTGTGAGTTCCATCCCAGGTACAAAAAAAAAAAAAAAAAAAAAAAAAATGGAGAGGTTGGGGAAGAAGTTGAGTGATCAGAGAAAAGATTCAGGAGAGTTTGTGCCGTGTGAGCATACCTCGATTGTTCATGAGTGGGCTCAATCTTGTGGAGTCCTTTGAGGATATAATGAAAGCTATAGCAAATCAAATGAAGCCTACCCTACCAAAATACTGGTAAGGTCACTGATGTCTAAATCTGGTAAACAATCGTGGGGGCGCAAGGTTCTAAAGCTCATTTAGAAGCCTCTTTGGAATCAGTAGACCCATATTGTGATGCCCTATTCTAGTTACTATGATCAATACCCTGGTGTGGCTGGATTGATTCCTCTAGCTGTACTCAAGCGCCAATATCAAGGCTTTCTGCCTCAGTTACTTTTTTTGTCTCAATTATTTACATTTCCTATTCTTCAACCTTTTTCTATCTCATATCTCCTCCACATCTGTCTTTCTACTGGCTCAAATATATGCCATCGTAAAAAAAATGCTTCAACTGATAGACAGGGAGACAGAAACATACAGAGAGACCTGCTTTGCTTTCATCATTCCTTCACTATAAGAGCTTTTGCTGGGGTCATCAAGGCTTTATCACTGCTGAATTTAAAGGCTATTTTTCAGCCTTTAGTCCTTTAAATTCCCGGAAGCACTTGGTTTTGTCAACCCTCCTTGAGAATTTGTCTTCCCATAACTCTCTTGATCGCTTGCTTGCTTGGTTTCCACTCTTCCAGCTGCTCATTCTGTTTTGGTTTTTTTATTTTTTGGTGCCGGGGATCAAACTCACAACCTTGCATTTGCCAAGCAGGCACTTATGCCACTGAGCTAAACCCCCAGCCCCCAGCTGCTCATTCTGACTACTTTTGGGTTCCTCTTTCTCTCTCCGACCCTTTTTTGGTGGGGAGGGGTACTAGACATGAACCCAGGACCTTCACTTTGAGCTCCATCCCCAGCCAGTTTGAAAACTATTTTGAGACAGGAGCTTGCTAACTTAATAAGTTTCCTGAGTTGGGCTCAAGTTTATAATTCTCTTGCCTCAACTTCCCAGAGTGCTGAGATTCCAGGTGTGTACCACATCTGGCTCTCTTTGCCTCTTAGTGTTGTTCCTTGAGGATCTGAAATCAGCTTTCTTTCCCCCTCCTCTCTGCAACATTATCAACTTCCATGGAGGTTTTAGTTACCACCTCCATGCTAACTCACTCATTTTACCTCCATTCTAGGCCTTTCTCCTGAGCCTGAGTCTAATTTCAATATGCCTATCCACATATCCTTGGAAACCTCAAGCTTCACATATCGGTCCTGATGTTTTCAGGACAGATTGCTCCTTCAAATCCGCTCCGCACTCTTCTCCATCCTGCTCTTTGCCCCACATCAATAAGCTTCTATGCTCTCCAACTTCCAAACCACTTCCAGTGTTCCTCCCTTCATGAATGTATCAACCTCTACCTAATGACACAAGGCAAAAATCTGCGCAACACCCTCTACTTCTTGAGCTCTGTCACAACCTTTATCACCAAATCGCTGTCACACAAAGCTCTATCACCACAGCTCTGTCACAACCTTTACCACCAAATCCTTGGATCTTATAGGTCCATCCCCTTATCTCTATTCCTAATGCCATTCTGTTGAAGCTTTCATAGCTTTTTGGATGATTTATTGCTCATTCTCCTATATGGTCTGTTTGTCTTTCTCTGATTAATTTCAACTCCATAGCCAGAGAAGTCTCCAGTCTCTTAACTTTAACTGAACATGAGCTCTCATGCATTGGGCTATCTGTGAGGTTGCAGAGATCAATGAGAAACATGTTCTGCCAACAAAGAAACCATAGCTGGATGTGGACATGAGAGTAATGGTACCAGATTTAGCAAATGAAAATACAGGCCACCCAGTTAAATTTAAATTTCAGATAAACAAAAAACATTTTTCTTTTAGATGGTCTCATGCAAGTTGGGGCATACTTGTATAAAAAATTATTTGTCATTTATCTGATATTCAAATTTAAGTGGGTGTCCTGAATTATTTTTGGCAACTCTAACTGGATCTAAACAAATAAATAAAAATACAATCAACAGTTGAGAGTAGGAGTATCATTGGTGCAAATATGTATGTCAGTGAGTCTACACTCCCAAAGGAGGACTTGGTTCTACCCAGACTGAAGAGAAGAAGGGCCCCAAAAGGCTTCACAGAGTATGTGACACTTGAACTAAGTCTTGAAACATAAGTTATGTTTGGTCCTTCAGAAGTGGATGAGGGGCATTGGGCCTGTGCTGCTTATTGTTTATTACCTTTATTGTTTCTTGGCTCTGTCATGTCCTCTCCAGTATAGTGTGAATCTCAGCCTTGGGCAGTAGAAAAGAAGTAAGGGCCTCTTCCCTGGACTTTCTCTATCTCATCCCTAAGACTGATACTTCTGTATTTCTAATTTATAATCAGATCTCTTTACGTCTTACTAGTCAATTCTTTATTGCTTCAAAACCTTTTTACAGTCCAATTTTTTTCAGTAGCAGAGATTGAACATAGATCATTCTGTCACCAAAGTACATCCCCTCATCCCGTGTTTGTGGTATTAAACCCAGGGCATTTGCACTGAGCTACCTCTCTAGTCCTTTCTTTTATTTTTGAGATGGGGTTTCACTATGTTGCTAAGGTGCCCAGACCAGGCTTGAACTCACAGTCCTCCTTTCTTGGCCTCCTACAGTGCTAGGATTACATGTGTGTGCCACTGTGCCCGGCTGAAATGTAGCACTTTTAACTAGATTTTGAGACAGGATCTCTGTAAGTCACCCAGACTGGATAAGAAGTGGGAGAGATCATGAGTTCCATTTAGTACATTTCTTTTTATTTTATTTTATTTTATTTTATTTTAAAGGGAGTAAAATTAAACAAAGCAAAACAGAACAGAATGGGACATAAGAAAGCATAAATTTCAAAGCTAGACAACCAGAGATCTTCACTATCTGTCATATTGTCTCGTTTTCTTCCAAATGGTTGTCCTTATCTTTGCATATGGAGAGCTCATACTAAATAACATAGTCAATCTTTTCACAAGATGTGTAGTTCACTGGCTCCGACTTGCTAGGCAGGGGGGAAAGGAAGGGGGGACATGGGATGGGGGACAGGATGACATGAGATGTCTGATTCTCAGCCCACACGCAGGCAGGATCACAGTTGCCCCCCAGAGACGGTATGAGTTCCTTGTTCTCCCTGCACCCCAAGCGAACCATATGGTGCAGGTCCCAATGCACCAGGGTCTCTCTCCTTTGGGCCGCCGAAAGTCTGCCATACTCTCAGCCGTCCCCCGGAGAGGGGAGGAGTTCCTTGTTCTCCCAGCACCCTGAGTCAACCACACGGTACAGGTCCCGATGCGCCAGGGTCTCTCTCCTTTGGGCTGCCAAAAGTCTGCTACACTCTCAGCCGCACCCCAGAGAGGGAGAAAGCTCCTTGTTCTCCCGGCACCCCCGAGTCAACCGCATGATGCAGGTCCCGAGGCGCCAGGGTCTCTCCCCTGCAGGCCCCCTAAAGTCCACCATACCCACCTGCTATTTCTTTCTGATGAATTGACCATTCCATTTCCAAAGTTCTGAAATGGCCAACAGACCACAGAAAGAATTCTCTTTAGGCTCCTGTTTGAAACCAGCAGCTACAGCGATCTGCTGGCCTTGCTTCAGGGCCATCATTTAGTACATTTCAACTTAATGTTTCTGTGACCTTCAGGATGCAAGGAGGCTGGAGGCAGCTGAATGTGTGGGTTTGGAACTCAAGGCATCTGAGCCAAAGAGATATGGGAACCATAGCTTGTAGCCAAGAGACTAGGGTGATAAGAGGGATAAGAAGAGCTAAAGCCCTGGACAGTCAGCCTTTTTTTTTTTTTTTTTTTTGGTACCAGGGATTGAACTCATGACCTAGCACTTGCCAGGCAGGCGCTTATGCTACTGAGCTAAATCCCTGGCCCCGAGAGAGTCCGCATTTAAAGACTAGGTTGAAGAAGAGAAACAAGATGGTAAGGGGACCAAAAAGAAGTGGTTAGAGACTTAGGGTAAGAAACAAAATAGAAAAACTGGTGAACAGGGCAAAATGCACCAGAAAAATCAAGTGACACAAGGACTAAAAACTATCCATTGGATTTTCTTGAAAGATGGTGGCTTTGAGACTTGGGACAAACTTCTTGCCAAAAACAATGAACAAGTTCTATCTAGCTATCTACTATCTATCTATCTGTATCTATGAGCTGGCAAAAATATAAACATTGAGACCAAATTAATAAATAAAAGCAGGAAGTTATAAAGGTATGCAAATCTTTGTAGCTGTCTTTCACAGTGAGAGCATTTGGTATACCCAGCCAACCTGGGTGTTAGTTTTCAAGGGGTTCATAAGCTTGTGAGAAATAAGACAAAGTCCAGGATCCATTCGCAATGGAAGATCTATCTGGAAAAGTCCCTATAAGGTCAGGGCCCCCAAATGTCTATAACTATACTGTGAGGATGCATTAGAAATGAACCTGCTTTTTCTCCTATCCAACCTCTCTCCTTCAAATCAGGGGACTACAAAGAAAATTGCTTGCATTCAACCTTGGGGCTAAGTAGATGAGGGAGCTCTCTCCTGGGAATTCTCAATTACAAGCAGGCCTTCTGGTTTTGCGGGCCAAAGTCACATTATTTTGGTAGATGAAAGAGCTTCAACTTGTAGAATGTTCTGTTCAGATCCCTCCCAGATTTGTCACCTGTTTTGGAGCCTGTATGTCTTGTGTCTCAGAGAGTGCCCTTCTGTAATTGGCTCCCAAAGGTTCATTTCCTATTTGGCTGTAAGCTACCCTGCACTGCTACCCATCTTCCTGAAGATCCCCTTTCTTCTGCCCTCAAAAACACCCCTAACTCTCCCCAGGTTCTGTTTCAGTCCATTTGTCCTACATAGTGTTTGGGAAGTATGTCCAGGAGCTATTGGCTTCTTTCTCTGCCAGAAGAATCTGCTGGGGTGAGCAGAAGGAATCTTGGACTGAAAAAAAGAAGAAAACACACTGGCCACGTTGTAGCCTTTGGGCCAAGTTCCAGTAATATATTATTTCACTTTGTCCTTCACTGGAGTAAGTATTTCTTCTCAAGTTCAGAATTTGCACCATTAGCACACCTCTGCTTCCCAACTACAGAAATTTCCAGCCAGCACCACCAGGTCCAGGCTATTTCACATCCTATATACAGGTCTGGAATCAGTTAGTTTCTTTTGCTTTCCTGTTTCTTTCTTCCAAATGTCTTTTATTACCTTTCCTTTCTTTATCCTTTCCTCCTTAAAATACTGCAGACAGATTTTTTTTAAAAAGAAATCCCATCATGGTTTCATACTGCACTTTGGGTAATGTTCATACTCCCAACTCTTGCTCTCAACTTGTCTTTCCAACTTCACCTCATTTATTCATCACCACTCTCTTTCTCACCCCGTATATCCCCTTAAAACAGTAACAAATTACTAGTGTTCTTCAAACACTTTCTTGACAAAGATTTGCTGAGTGACTAGAGTCTCACTGGACTTTGCTTACCAGCTAAGTGAGCTGCTCTCTTCCCCAGGCTTTCCCTATCCTTCAAGCTCAGATCAAGTTTCTCCTCCTCTGGGGCAGCCTTCATCGACTTTCTCCGGGCTTGGCAGTTACTGCCAGTGCTAGCTTCCTCTAGTTGAACACATGTATAGAAGTCTTTTCATTCTTAATTTTTTTTTCCTTCTATGCTGGAATTGCTGGAAGGAGTTAATACAAGAACTACTGGAGAGGCAAGAGGCAGGACCTTCTGGGTTTTGGAGCAGCCCGGGTCTATAGCTAGATTCTGTCACTCTAGCTGCGTGAACAGGGGCAAGATAAACAACCTTCCCCAACATTAGTTTCATTCCTCAATTGAAAACGATGAATAAAAATACTCATCTGCTGAGAGAACTGCACCTAAGGTGTATAAAATACTGCCCCTAGCCCTCAAAAGTGAGCTGTTCTTTACTCACATTGTACATAAAAGCTTGTGGAAGGTCTTGGAGCACTGTCCATGGTATATGATTTCCTGGTTGCTTTCCTTTATTTCCTGCTTGTTTTCCTTTATTTCTGAGGCTTGCTAAGCCCTGTCTCCTCTTCTCTGGGTGGTGCTGACGGTTTCTTTTCAAACACCCCCTTCCTCGGCCGGATCACGTAACCGCAGCGGAGCGTCAGAGTGACTTGGTCTGTCTCCTCATCATTTTCTAGTCCTGGCTTCCACTTCCATTCACAAGCCCCTTAAACGACATATTCCCAGAGAGTTACGCCGCAGCGCCCCATGCTGGTACTAGTGCGAGTGCTTGTCGGCCGTGGTAGGCCTGCAACCTGCCGGGGTCCCTGGACCCCCAAAACACGTGCTCGGGTCCAAACCCCCTCCCAACGCTGCCTTTCGGCTAGGCTCATAAAGGACTACGTTTCCCAGGGTGCAAAGCGGCGGGCCCTTGGTTCGGCGAGGGCCTCGGGCAGCGAGCCGCTCTGCCGCCTGTTCGGGGGCGCGCAGGCTGGCGCGAGGACAAGGCCAAGGACCCGGAATGAGTTTCCACGTAGTTCCGCTGGGCCTTACTGGGCTGGGACGGGCCGGACTGGGGCTGGAAAGGCGGGGTTGGGGACTCGAGTTGATGGTGCCGGGGACAGGCGCTTGGGTCAGCCCGCGCCTTGCTGAGGTCTCCGCCCCGTCCGGGCCAGGCCGGCTTGTCTGTCAGTCACTGGGGTGGAGGCATCGGCAGTAGAGGGGCCAGAGCCTGGCCGTGAGCAGAGCGCGCGGGCCAGGCCGAACGGAGGGGATCTACCACAGCCCTTCAGCCTCACGGACTCTTCGCCTCAGACTCACGAAGCTACAGTCCTGCGCTTCCTTGGATGCCTCCGAGACTCGTGAAGGGCTCTCTCCCCCGTGACCCTCCCAGCCCCGTGACCTCCTTGTAGCACCCAAGAGCCCACCTAGAAGAAGGTGTTGTGGTACTGGCCGTCGACCTTAGGACCCCTCAGGGGCAGGCCTTCGGTTTTCTTGTAGGCCTCCCTTCCCTATGACTTCCTCCTCACATATTCTAGGGACAGAGCCGTGACCTACCGCCAAGACCCACGCCTGAGAGTTGTCTCTGGCGCCTCCGTCCTCGGAGTCCTCCTAAGTGGGTCTCATAAGAGCTTCCTTTTTGGTCTTTGGCAAGCCCCCATCCCTAACCGAGGTGGGGAGGCCTCGGCAGCCATGCCTGCGCTGGGCACCCCATCACCCCAGCACTCCCTGGGCACCCAAGCCGGAGTCTAGCAGGGAACCAGCAGCCAAGGGGCTGGAGCAGGAGTCAGATTGGGGCCCACCTCCCTGTGAGAAAGGGAGCAGAGATGGAGCGGCGGGAGGAGCAGTCGGGGGCTGCAGGGGCTGGAGCAGCACCTGCCTTGGACTTCACTGTGGAGAACGTGGAGAAGGTATGAGGGTTCTGGGTGGGCACTCCAGTGACAGAGCAAAAGTTCTGGGGACTGACATTAAGGCCAGAGCTCAGGCTTGGGCTAGGTGCCCGCTGGGATGGTGCCTACGGAGCACCTGGCATTTGCTGTCTCTGGGCAGGCAAGACAGCAGTGTTGCAGTGCCTAATGAGTTATTTTTGCCTTTCCTTTAAACACAGGACCCCTGTGGGCAGGTACTTTAGGGTTTTGGGCTGTTCCTTTCAGGGTGTCCATATCTTAAGACTCCTAGCTAAACTGGCTGTTGTCCAGCTCCATGGGAGATACATGAACTGTGCCAGACAGAACTAGGCATCTAGGAGACCTGCTAGGCACTCAGCCCCCTTCTCTACCCCCAACTATAGGGACGCTGAACCATCCTGGATGTGACAGTGTTCAGTCAAGGGCTTACAAGATATCTAGAATTAAAACAATGAGTTTTCACTCTTCTTTGGAGAAGGGTCCTTCCTTTATTGGCTGGAAACCAAAAGTCCTAGGCAGGAGAAACAGAGCTGGCTCCCTTTGTTTTGTGCTGGGCTCAAGGGTGCTGCTGGTAGTCTTACAGGACCCTTCTTTACCTACCTGCTCTCATAGTCCCTGCAGTGGCCCTCCCAGGCTGTCCATACCATCTTTTCAGAACTGCTTCTCTGGTTCTATTCTGAATTCAGCTCCCAGCAGCCTGGAATACAGGAATGCATGCCCCATGGGATGACTGGGAAGATGAGGTTACTTTGCTGGAAAGCAGGGAGTGATTGCAGATGTTCACTTATTATTCTTGAACCCTGTTTGTCATAGCAAATGGCGAGGATGCATCCTTTCTGCCTCCTTTGGCATCTCTGAGAGGCCAAACAAGGGACAGTTGGCCAAGTCTAGTTAGAGTCTGTTTAGGAGTCAAGTTCCTGACCTGACTCTCTTAGCCCTTTGAGTTGGCCAGTGTTGGCATACTGGCATCCTGTTCTGTGTGCTACCAGGGAGATTAACCACTATTTTCTTACGGCGTGATGTCCCATTAGACTTGGGTCTCTGGGGATTCTGCTGTCAGCCAGGCTAGGCATTTGCCAGGGCTGTAGCTATGGCCAAGGCTTCTCTAGATCAGCTGGTTTAAGCCTCACATATGCTCTCTGAGGGGTGGATGTTCTCATCCTCCATTCCAGTATGTCTCTGCCCCAGGGCTGCCTGGCGTGAATCTTAGTCCTGCTCACATTTCACACTGGCTTTGGTGCCAGTGTCTGGAGTGACCCAAGGATGATCCTGAGGGAGCAAATGGCTTTGGAGTTGATATGAGCAGCTGTGCCTGGGAGGGTCGAGGCCCTTCAGGGTGTTCTATGCTCATCTGAAGCTTAGCTTCATGCCCTTGGAACCATTTCTTCTACCTAGGCCTTTTCCTCAAATACCTGAATTTAGAGAGCTCAGTCTTTTCTTTTTGCTTTTCTATGAAGATTCCCCTTTCTGAACCCATAATGTTTTGCTCTAAGGAGAAGAGGCAAACTAAGCTCTCAAGGTACCTACAAGACTTTGGGCCCAGGAAATCTTGCAGGACCCCGAGTTCCCTATTTGTGCTCAGTCTCCTAATTGGGGTGTAGGAATAGTGTTGCAGGACCAAGTTCCTCTTTTTATCTGGGCTCTAGCAGCATCCAGATTAGCCAGCACCTGCTCAGTCCAATGTCGTTCTGCAGGCCCTGCACCAGTTGTACTACGACCCCAACATTGAGAACAAGAACCTGGCTCAGAAGTGGCTGATGCAGGCCCAGGTCTCCCCACAGGCCTGGCACTTCAGCTGGCAGCTGCTGCAGCCTGACAAGGTGCCTGAGATCCAGTACTTTGGGGCCAGTGCTCTGCACATCAAGATTTCTCGCTATTGGAGTGACATCCCCACTGATCAGTATGAAAGCCTCAAGGCACAGCTCTTCACTCAGATCACCCGCTTTGCCAGTGGCTCCAAGATTGTGCTGACTCGACTGTGTGTGGCGCTGGCCTCTTTGGCCCTCAGCATGATGCCTGATGCTTGGCCATGTGCTGTGGCAGATATGGTACGACTCTTCCAGGCTGAGGACTCACCGGTGGATGGCCAGGGCCGCTGTCTGGCCCTGCTAGAGCTGCTGACAGTGTTGCCTGAGGAGTTCCAAACCAGCCGCCTACCCCAGTACCGCAAAGGCTTGGTGCGTGCCAGCCTGGCAGTAGAGTGTGGGGCTGTCTTCCCATTGCTGGAACAGCTGCTACAGCAGCCCAGCTCACCCAGCTGTGTGCGTCAGAAGGTGCTCAAGTGCTTCTCCAGCTGGGTGCAGCTGGAGGTGCCTCTGCAGGACTGTGAGGCGCTCATTCAGGCTGCCTTCACTGCTCTACAGGACTCAGAGCTCTTTGACAGCAGTGTGGAGGCCATTGTCAATGCCATCTCACAGCCTGATGCCCAGAGGTGAGCTACTATCCACCTGCCCAGAATGTGACAGCCTGTTTGTCCTGCCACTCATCCACTCATCCATCTGTTTAGTAAACATTAATGAATTGCCTACTGCATACTTGATCCCATGCTAGAAATCCAGCAAGGAATCAAATAAAATATGGAATCTGTGCTCTTGGTTAAGAGAATGAGGCAGACATTAAACAACTAGTCATCCAGCAAATTATTCAACTGAAATATTTGACTCTTTTTCTCTCATTCAGTCACTAAGTCCAGCCTGTTCTGCTCCTGACCATATTGCATATGTATTTTTTTCAGTTTCCCCTGCTACCACCCTATTCCAAGCTGTTGTTGTGTCTTTCCCAACATTTCAGCAGAGCTTTCTTCCAGTCTTCTTTTACTCTTGTACCTTTCATTGTCCTAGCAGCTAGTGTGATTTTTTGCAAATAAGGATCTAATTTTTTTCTTTCTGATCAGAGCCATTTACTGGCTTTTCTTTGCTTTGAGGACAAAGTTTAGAATTCTTTTTTTTTTTTTTTTTTGTCGGTACCAGGGATCAAACTCACAACCACGCACTTGCAAGGCAGGCGCTTATGCCACTGAGCTAAATCCCCAGCCCCTTAAAGTTTAGAATTCTTAACGTGACTCATAAAGATGCTACACAATGTGGCAATGCTGACTTCATCTCATGCCATCCTTATTGCTTGCTATATTCTATCCAGTCTTGTCACTGTTTTTTCTTTTTTTTTTTTTTTTTTTTTTTTTTTTTTTTTTTTTTTTTTTTTTTTTTTTGGTACCGGGGATCGAACTCATGACCTCGCACTTGCCAGGCAGGCGCTTAAGCCACTGAGCTAAATCCCTGGCCCATCACTGTTTTTTCTACATATCCCATACTCCTTCCAGCCTCTGAGCCTCTGCTTCAGTGTCAATTTCACTTCCATAGCAAAGTCCTCATGATTTTTAAGACTAAGTTTGGTCTTCTCTGTTATATTATCTTAGAGCTCTTAGTATTTTCCCTGTTTTTCCTTTCTTAGTCCATAATATGATCTTGTTATAAATCTGTACATCTCTCCTCATTAGTCATTTAACTCTGCGAGGACAGGGACTTTGTCATTTTACTTTGTCTCATTTGTACTTGGCACATGGCAACATTAGGTGATTTTTTAATAGATGAAAATAAAGAGTTGCCTGATTGGGAGGGAAGGAGGTGGAGGAGATTTGGAGAGGACAGGGAATGTTTCCAGCTTCTGAAACTATAAGAGTGCAAAGACCTGAGTTGGGCACACCATAGTACATATATCCAAGGACCCAGAAGAAGGTGAATGTACTGAAATGTTAGGCAAATTTTTGTTGAGGACCTAGTGTATTAGGCCCTGATCTGAGCACTGGGAAGACATAGCTGAATGCTTTAATTTCTGTGTGTCAGGAGCTAACACTCTGATGAGTACCTGAGTGGGAAAGTCTTATTAATGTAATGAAAACTGATAGAGAAAGTAGGGGGCTCTAGGAGCCTTGAGGAGGCATTTAACCTTGTTTGAGGGCTATAAAGGCTTCCCTGAGAAAGTGACATCAAGCTGTGCTTAAAAGGTTGTATCGGAGCCAGGTGAAAGTGATGGACATGGAGAGGATCCTCTAGATAGATGGAAGAATCACTGGGGATGATTAGACAGCAGGGTATAAGGACCATAATTGTAGGAGATTTAGGCCTAAATCATATAGACCTTGTAGGCCAGGCTTGTTTGTGATCTTATCCTGAGGGTGATGTGAAGCTATTAAAGGATTTTAAGCAGATAAAATATCCTGCTCAGAGTTTTGGTATAAGTTGCACTAGAAATGGCAAAACTAGTGATCTGATGCTGACATTCCAGAGATAGGATTTTGGGAATCCTTGGCAAAGTTGAAAGAGAAAACCACAAGTGAGACTACATGGAGGAGTGGCCAGTGGCCCAAGCCTTGGCATTAGTTACTTATGTCTGAGTTTGAATCCCAGATGGTCCACTTACTAAATCAGGATCTTAGGCCACTTATCAGCCCCAGTTTCCTCATCAGCAAAATGGAGGTGATCGTATCAAACACACACAGTTGTTGTAAAGGTTTAAATAGGATACCTAATGTGCAAAGACCAACTACTGGTATTCAGTGAAGAATATATTGATCCCTTGAATAATGCAAGTTATTTTGTGGCCTCTGCTAGGGGTAGAGGAGTTAGCAGCACTTATGTGTTCATATATAGGTGATTCATATGTTACATGTTTTATGTGTGTGATTGTGTGCTTGTGTTCTCTCTTTCTACCATAGGTGATAAGTTTTTATTTTGGAATTTTCTGTGTGTATGTGTGGTGCTGGGGATTGAACCCAAGGCCTCACATATTGCTAAGCAAGTGCTCTACTACTGAGCTACATCCCTAGTCCATGTGTTCAGATTAACTTTATGAAGAAGGAGGAGGAAGAGGAAGAGGAGGAGGGAAATACACATAATTATTGTTAAATTCATTAAGCTGTTTTCTTTTAGAATTGGTCATAAGAAGTAGAACCTCAATGATGCTATAGACAGTAGACCTAGTTAATTAGTGGCTGAAGCACACCCACATACATAGATAATGTGTTTAACCATTGCCTTTTAAAAATTTAAATTAAAGCATTAGGGTTGCTTTTTAAAGAAAGAAAAAAGAATATTTTGGGCCAGGACTTAGCTCAGTGGTGTAAGTGCCTGCCTGGCAAGTACAAAGTCATGAGTTTGATCCCTGGTACCAAAAAAAAAAAAAAAAATATATATATATATATATATATATATATATATATATATATAGAGAGAGAGAGAGAGAGAGAGAGAGAGAGATAGGTAGATAGATATAGATGGATATAGAGATTAAGAGACTGTCTGTAAAGTGTTTAGCATGGTTCCTGTGTACTCCATAAGCTTCATTTGTTGCTATTTGGTATAATTGTTACATTGGCAGTTAATATACTTGCTTCCCAGATTTTCCAAGATTTAACCAAGTCCCAGGTTAAGGCCTCTCTTGGCTGCCTGAAGCACAGGTGCTAAGTGGGTTCAGACAGTTGGTGGCTAAGAGGAACTGATCAAAGCACATACTGGGTGATATGAGATGTCCTTAGATACACTCAAGTTTACCCACCCAGCCCCATCTCAAGGGCTTTGGCAGGTAATTGATGCCCCTTCTCTTCTGAACAAATGAGAGAGCTAGGAGCCAGTGAGGGAACCCACAGTCTCCTGGGCGCCCATTGGCTGCAGCCCCTTGGTTGCTTAGCAACTCTTCCCATTTTTGCAGCTCAGCTCCCAGAGCTCTAATTGCATGTCTGGGCTGAGCTCAGTGTGAGTGGCAGCCAAGGAGCCTCCAGCAGCCTTGCTCTGGCTGCTCAAACTGACCAACTGGAGCCAAGCCTCTTGAACTCAACCTCAGTGATTGTTGTAAAAACATCTTCCCAATCTTCTTCCACCAAACCTAGAAACCTCTTGGGCCCTGGGCTTGCTGTTCTGTCTACTCACAGTTCTCAGGTATGAGTGCTTAGGTGGTAGGAAATCTCTGCAGGAGTTTCTCCCATAAATGAGCTGAACTCAGCCCAGAGTCAAAATTTGGGCTTTCTTCTGTCCTTCCTATGTTAGTCACCTTCAATGTGTGATTCCTGGCTTATCTAAGCACTTATCTAAGCACTGCCTGCCCTAGGTGACCTGACATCAGCCTTCTCTCTGGCTGAACTTGTGCTCTGGTCATCCTTTAGCTCTTCCACAGTTGTTGCTTCCTAGCTCTCTGCTTTGAAACATATCTTTTTTTTTTCCCCAAAGTATATTTTTAATCCAGATCAGCTTTTCTCTGGGGAGAAAGGGTAAATTAGGCATTTAAAGACTCCTATTCTTAGGATTGGACATATAGAGTGAGATCTGCATAGATTCTTTGGGGAAATTTCTTTTGGGGCCCTAAAAGGGAAATACATGTATAGTAGTTCATCCTAGACTCTCTTTCATCCTAGACTCTGTCTCTAAGTTGTTATTTGACCTTGTGTAATACTCTTTAGTCCTTCTGGACTATGTTGTCCTTGATTTATCCTATTATGAGGCTCAAATGAGACAAACTAAGAACCTTGACTGGATATCTGCTGTCTATAAGACCTTTGCAGGTAGAAGGAGTCTTGGAATATAGTGGGGATGCTTTAGGGAATAGGGAACTTCTTTGTGACTCCATCACAGTTACTGGGGAGCTTGTGGAACATAGTTTGATCCTGCCACTGCTCTTTGTGCCAGGGTCCAGCCTGAAGGTGTCCATTGTCTGGTGGTGCTGCCCGTGTCAGGGTCATGAGAGTGAAGCCATCCCAGCTGTCTCCAGGCGGCACCCTCTGGAGCTGTCTCTGAACTGGGAGTATCCTGGTATGGATGGCTTTTCTTACCAGAATGGAGATGGGAGAGGGACACCTAAATCCCTGGGTGGTTGTCTCTTCATCTTTCTCATTTTCCCACTTAAGGTTATGAGGCTACTGTCTAGAAACCTGCTTGGAGCAAGTTCAGATAGAATTCCTTCTGCATGCTTTAGCTCCTTTTTGCTCCATAGATTGCTATGGTAACACTATGATTGACAGTATAGAGGGGTCCTAAGCATTTAATTACCTCAGAGAGTGTGTGGCTTTCTCTGCTTAATCTGATCCCTACAGGATGGAATGGAGTTAGCCTTCTCTGTCTCCTTTGTATTTTTTACTAAGCTTCCTCTGCTCTTCCCTTAGGCATCATTGTGCTTCTGGGCTCTGACTAGGACTGTCTTCTTTTCTCTCTTTCATCGCTTTTTCCCTGGGCAATTTTTATCTACTTGAATCCATAGCTTCAATTACCAAGTATTAGTTGATGACTGTCATATATGTGCCACTCCTGTGTGTATATTCATACTCTCTTCCCCCTTTTTCCTTCTCATCCTTCTTCTCTCTCTCTCTTTTTTTCTTTTTTTGATACCGGGGATTGAACTCATGACCACGTGCTTGCAAGGCAGGTGCTTATGCTGCTGAGTTAAATCCCTAGCCCCTCTTCTCTCTCTTTCTATTTCTCTCTCTCTCTCTCTCTCTCTCTGTCTTCTCTCATATTGGCTTGCCTCCCTGTATGTGATAGGCAATTGCTCTACCACTGAGCCACACCCCCAGTCTCAGGATCTATGTCTCTTGCTCTAACTGGTCCAGTGGACTTGAGGATTTTATATGCTAACTTTTTAAATATTTCTACCTGCATGTCGTGACTAATACTGAATTTAACACCTATTACCTTAACACTTACCATTAAAGGTATTACTGTTGCTCACTGTTGTCCCCTCCAGGTTTCAGTAAGTAGTCCTACCCTTTACTTAGTTGGAGGGTTGTTCTTGGCTCGTCTATCTTTGTATCCAGTCAGTCATTAAGCCTTGGCCATTTTGCTTCTCAGTTCTCTCTGAGTTCATCATCTGCTTTTGTTTCTTCCTACTGACACTAGATTACACAGGAGTTGGGATTTGATGGTAGAGGGTAAGGACCAATGCTCTCAAGAGCTGTTGCTACATTTATTTGTTTGTTTGTTTATTTATTTTTTGGTGCCGGGGATTAAACTCACAACCTCGAGCTTGCCAGACAGACACTTACACAGCTGAGCTAAATCCCTGGCCCTGTTTGTTTATTTTTGAGACAGGGTCTTGCTATGTAGTTCAGCCTGGCCTTGAACTCACTGTGTAGCCCAGTCTGGCCTTGAACTCACACAGTTCTCCTTCCATGGCCTCCCAATTGCTGAGATTACAGGCATGTACCACCATCCCCAACTGTCTTCTTTATTTAACAGGGCTCTTAGTGTTCCCATCCTTGTTTGACGTCCCCTAAAACTGACTGTTGGTTTCCTAGGACTGCTACAACAGAGTACAATAAACTCCTACTGTAAACAACAAATTGATTGTCTTACAATTGAAGAGGCTGAAAGTCTGAAATCAAGGTGTCAGCAGGGCTGTGCACCTTCTGAAACCTATAGACACTCCTTTGTCTTGGCTTCTGGTGGTTTGCTGACAATCTTTGGCATTCCTTGGATTGCAGTTGCATAACTTCAATCTCTACTTTTGTTCTCACTTGACATTGTCCCTGCATGTTTCTTTTTTCCTCTGTTGTCTTCTTATAAGAACACAGTCATACTGGATTGGAAGCTACTTTACTCCAGTATGACCTCATCTGCAGTGACCCTTTTGCCAAATAAAGTTCACATTTTGAGATAGTGGAGGTTAGAACTTGAACATATCTTTTTTTGGGTGTGGGGTCTGAGTCAAGGTCTCAGTTTTAGTTCAGATTGGCCTTAAACTCACTAGTTTATGGCTAGCCTTGAACTCATGGCAATCTTCCTGCCTCAGCCTACCAAATTCTAGGATTATAGCATGTGCCACCACACCTAACAACATATCTTTTTGATTGTCACACTCTACAAGCTATAATGGTATTCTTCCTGGCATCTTGCTCCCTAAATAGATGTTACTCTCATTCATTTCATCCTAACCTCTTAACTCATTCTGACATCAACTGTCAGTCTAAATGGAAGACACAATTCAACCTATAAAATTAATCTTCTCATATTTATTTCCCAGAGTTTTCCTGGATGTCTGGGATCTAATGCTCATCCTAACATGAACAACAGCAAAGCTACTGTGTAGTACCTGACCTCTTTTTATTTACTCAAGATTTGATAGGAAGAGGGCTTTGATGAAAGATAGGGAGATCGTGCCTTTCTCTCATAGCAGTAGGAGTAGGACAGACAACTCTGATGGGTCTCCTCATTTTATGCCCTAGGTATGTGAACACACTTCTGAAACTCATCCCGCTGGTACTGGGACTACAGGAACAACTGCGACAGGCAGTGCAGAATGGGGACATGGAGACTTCCCATGGCATCTGTCGCATTGCTGTGGCCCTGGGTGAAAACCATTCCCGGTAGGGAGTGGGGCAGCTGATGGTGGGATAGCAAAGCCCTCTAATAGGTGAGGGTATGAGACCCTCACCTTAAGGCAGTATAATAACATTATTATGTCTCTTCTTCCTCAGGGCCTTGCTGGACCAAGTAGAGCACTGGCAGAGTTTCCTGGCACTTGTCAACATGATCATGTTCTGCACTGGCATCCCTGGCCATTATCCTGTCAATGAGACCACTAGCTCCCTAACTCTCACCTTCTGGTACACACTGCAGGTGTGTCTGGGAGACTCTCAGTAGGACTGGACCAACATGAAGAGGGTAGACGATGGGCTTCCATGTCTGATGTGTGGTGGTTAACTCTCTTCCCTGGCTCTCTCAGGATGACATTCTGTCCTTCGAGGCAGAGAAGCAGGCTGTGTACCAGCAGGTGTACCGCCCTGTCTACTTCCAGCTGGTGGATGTGCTTTTGCACAAGGCCCAGTTCCCATCTGATGAGGAATATGGATTCTGGTCCTCAGATGAGAAGGAGCAGTTCCGAATTTACAGGTGATAGTAGCAGGCCAACACTAACTATAAAGGGAGTCCTGAAATAACAAAAGCAATAAGCAATAATCCCAAGCTAGGATTTCTAAATTCTGGGGCTCCTTTCTCTGGTCTTGAGAGATTTTTGCAGAGTTGTGAGGGTTTGGGGTGTCTCTTGGGCTTGAGATCACGATCCAGGCAGTAAAAAGGCCTTCATCTGCTCTTCAGGGTGGACATCTCAGACACACTCATGTATGTCTATGAGATGTTGGGGGCCGAGCTGCTCAGCAACCTCTATGACAAGCTGGGCCGTGTGCTCACCAACTCAGAGGAGCCTTATTCCTGGCAGGTACATCCCCAGGCTGATTCCCTCAGCATTCCCTGGCCTATCATACCCTCCTCTTCAGCTAAGCCCCTGGTATCCTCTTCCCTAGCATACAGAGGCCCTGCTCTATGGCTTCCAATCCATCGCAGAGACCATCGATGTCAACTATTCTGATGTGGTGCCTGGGCTTATTGGTCTCATCCCACGGATCAGCATCAGCAATGTGCAGCTGGCAGATACTGTCATGTTCACCATTGGTGAGACCGGGTGTACACCCATGACCACATTCCTAGAGCCACAGCACCCATCTCTGCTGGGTCTTATCCAAAAAGAGAGACATATGCCACCATACATAGCATTGCAGCCAACTGCAGGTCCTGGCAAGTCTTGGGGTCCTTCCTACAGTGTACTGAAATGCATTTCAGTGAGGCTAGTTCACCATCAATGGAACAGCAGTTCTGGACATTTCCTGAGTGACTCCTTCCTGTTCTTCAGGTGTGAGGTTCATGTTTGCACTCGCACAAGCATATTTGTCCATTGTGTCCTCTGAACAAGCACCCCTTTGCAATGGAGCTGCAACTTGCCTCAGGCATGTGGTAGATGGCCAGCCTGGCCTGCCTCAGAGATGCTTCCCTTTCTCTTTTTCCTCCAGGAGCTCTGTCTGAATGGCTGGCTGATCACCCTGTTATGATCAACAGTGTCCTGCCCCTTGTGCTGCATGCCCTAGGCAATCCTGAGCTATCTGTCTCTTCTGTGTCCACCCTCAAGAAGATCTGCCGAGAGTGCAAGTATGACTTGCCACCCTATGCTGCCAACATCGTAGCTGTCTCCCAGGTAAGGGACATTCTCAGTGGTGATGGGCCTCAGGCTACCCTGCACTGTCCTAATAGCATGTTTCTTCTTTTATTCCCAGGATGTACTGATGAAACAGATCCACAAGGTATGGCTCAAAAGTTTCTAGGGTCTTATAGGAATCCATTATGCCCCAAATCCTGCCTTCTCCCTTTACCCTTTATCTCTTATTCTCTCTTTTTGACTCTTTCCCCAAGAGGCTCGTTCTCCTTCCTCCACAACCAGATGTGGTCAGGATGGACCATCTGTGTTTTCTGCCCCACAGACAAGCCAGTGCATGTGGCTGATGCAGGCACTGGGCTTCCTGCTGTCAGCCCTGCAGGTGGAGGAGATCCTTAAGAATCTGCACTCACTCATCTCACCCTATATCCAGCAGCTGGAGAAGCTGGCGGAAGAGATAGTGAGTGAGCTCTAGGGCCAGGAGCAGCGTTGGGACTTGGGCTTCCTCTTGTGAGCTGTGGCTGCCGCGGGATGGGGTTGGAACTGGCCTTTAGGACTGAGGCTGAGTGATCTGGAGACCAACTGGGAACCAGAAGATCTGAGCTTGCTTTGCTTCTCTCCATAGCCCAATCCCTCCAATAAGTTGGCCATTGTCCACATCCTGGGACTCCTTTCCAACCTCTTCACAACACTGGACGTCAGTCATCATGAGGATGATCATGAAAGCCCTGAGCTCCGGAAGCTGCCAGTGCCACAGGGACCCAACCCTGTGGGTGACATTGTCTTTGCCATTGCTACCTCCCGCATGAGAATGTCATTTTTACTCCCCAACTCTATGGGTAATGTGGTCATTGCTCCCCTGGCCCCACAGGGATAATGTATTTGGTCCTCTGACCCTAGGAATGACTATCATTTACCACTCCAAGTGGTATGAAGCAGTATCATGTTTCATTCAACCCTCTGAATGATATTTCTCTTGTCCCCAGCTCAACTGGGATGACGTCATTCATGTTTGTTTGCCCCTGAGGGACACTGACATTACCGTCAATCCTCAAGAACTGATGTTATGGGTCTTTGTTCCACCCCCAGCTCTATGGGGCCTTCTCTTTAACATTCACTGTGCCCTGCAGACACCTAGGATGCTCATGTGCTCCACATGTAATGATTCTTGACTTTGAGTTGCTCCAGGTCTAGAGGAAATACATGTAAACAGATTTCTGCAAATCTGTTGATAAGCTTGGGCATAGGAGTAATCCCTTACAAGCTGTTTGATCTGAGGTAAACCTCAAGTTTCCCATTCAAACTATGAACCTCAGAATATCTGGCTTGCTCATCTTGTAGGACTGTGTTGGATAGCAGATATGGTCTTGAGTGAGAATAGTTTGCATACTATACAAACATGAGGGACTGCTTTGGCCATTGATCCCAGAACTCGGTCCAGGAATTTCCCTGGAGACGAGGAAGCCATGGCATCTTGACCCTATAATTCAACTCCCTGCCCCAGTTTCAGTTTCCTTGGGCCAGTGTTGGCCCCAAACCAAATCTGGGCCATTGTTGTCCAGAGCCCCTGCTTCTGGGGTGGTCATCCTACTGCCACTTCTCACCTCATAGGCCCACAGTCTGATCTCTATTACTTTATAAGCTGTCTGTATCTATATATCCCTTGGGAGCTCCCATACCCCAGGCCTGTTTGGGTGAGACAAAATGTCTACCTCTTCAGGCAGATACCCTATTACTTTGGTTTTACTGAGCAGAAGTAGATAAGGAGTGGTGTTCCTCTCTTTTTTTTTTTTTTTTTCTTTTTTTATTGTTGAGACAGGGTCTCACTATGTATTTCAGGCTGGCCTTGAACTCACTATGTTGCCATGTAGGCCAGCTTTGAACTCGTTGCGATTCTCCTGCTCTAGCCGGCTGAGTGCTGGTATTACAGGTGTGCACCACCATGCTCAGTTTCATCAAAAGCTTACAAAGTTGTCATAATATTATGAAGCACTCATGATGTCCCTGCTTTGCAGATTGAAGCTTACTCTGAGATAACCCCTGGAATTCAGGATATTCTTCCCTTTCATCCCTGAAGGTTTCAACAAACTGCTCTTTCCCCAGGGGTACTCTGCACTGAGTCCTCAATGTGCACCTGGGGAAAATGGTTTGAACTCCTTGTTTTTTGTCTAGCACCAGGTTCCTCTCAGGTGGGTGGCAGTGGTGGTGGGGCACCTCACTTATCCCTGTGTCTTCAGGTGGTGGTGGTACTGCAGCAGGTCTTCCAGCTTATCCAGAAGGTGCTGAGCAAGTGGTTGAATGATGCCCAGGTGGTTGAGGTGAGCCCTGACCCTTGCTGTCTGCTCCCATGGTGACTGCTGAGGTAGAGCAGGAATGAAATTTGCTGCCCACTTGGGCTTGTGATGGTCTCGAGGAAATAGGATAGGGAAATCTCGCCCCACTGATTCAAGGAATCTCTGTTCAAATTCCTGCTACAGTTTAGAACCCTCTTAATTCCAAGAGATTTTCAGTAAAAGGACTGTGGTGTTAGGTCTGAGTGGTAGCCAGGCATCTGCTGCAGCATCAAAGACCTGCCTTTGGTCCTTTTTCAATTCTAGTTGTTGTTGGTGTTCCCTGAAAGGAAATGGTGGAGATGTAAGTGATAGGAGTTAAGTGACAAAGATACAGCCTGTGCCCCTCTATAGAGGGACTTTGTGACCCCTGCCTTTTGGGTGAGAGTCAGATTGCCCTTGGTCTGTAGGGCTCAGCCAGACTTCCGCATCAGGATCTCTTTTTAAGCCCCTTTAGTTCAGGGCTTTGGTTCTATTCTAGGTGTTTGTGACCTGCCGACCAGGGTCTTTTTACTTTCTTCCCAGGCGGTATGTGCTATCTTTGAGAAATCTGTAAAGACACTGCTGGATGACTTTGCCCCCATGGTGCCACAGCTGTGTGAAATGCTGGGTCGGATGTACAGCACTATCCCCCAGGCCTCTGCTCTTGACCTCACTCGACAGGTGAGCCTTCTGGCTTGGACAGCCAGTGTCCTAGAGTCATCCTAGTCAGAGATCTGATCCTGGGTGGGGATCTGTGAGACAGCTTCTGTGGTTGGGGTCCCCTCCTGTGTTCTAGGAATGTTGACCTGTCCTGGTGATATGGGCCTCTGCTGAGCAGCATTCCTTGCTTTGTTGTAGCTGGTCCACATTTTTGCTCATGAGCCTGTCCACTTTCCCCCGATTGAGGCCCTCTTCCTGCTCGTCACCTCCGTCACACTTACTCTCTTCCAGCAAGGTAGGTTCTGACCAGGGTCTCTGCTGCTGCTGCCACTGCCACTGCCTCTGCTTCCCTGACTGGGGAGCCAAAGCTACTTACTCTGTTCTCCTTTGTCCCCTGAGTCACACATGAGACTTGGGAAACTTGTGGGATGAAGTATAGCACAAGTGCCACCTAACAAATAGTTGACACTTTAGGTTGAAGTGGATAAGAGGGTGAATGATTCCTTCTACTGGCCTACTAGGCTAAGGGCCAGTCTGCATATGGGGGAAGGTGGGGATGAGCCTCTGAGGGACTTTGGGCACTAGAATGGCTCCTTTCCTCTGGGATATAATAAAAAGTGGGAAGCACATGGACTTTCAAGTCTAGATTCTAAACTCATTCACCACCAACTAGGTGTGTGACCTTGGGCAAGTCACTTACCTTTCCTGAGCCTAATTTCCAAACCTGTGAAATTCAGTTATCACACACTTGATAGGGTTGTTACAGATACTCAGATTGCTCCCTCTGGGGCCCTGGCTTGGGGTTTTTGCAAATTAAGTGCTCAGAGTGCTGGGGGTACTTGCTCACCACCCCAATCAGGATTTATTCCTTTTAGCTAGGTGTGGTGCACATGCCTATAATCCCAGCACTCAGGAAGCAGGAAGATTCAAAGTTCAAGGCTAGCCTGGACTACTTATTGAGATGACCTCTCAAAAAACCAAAGGAAGAAAAACTCTAGATCCAAAGCCTAGTACCTTTGGTGATGGTCCAAGCCGCCACTCCCTGTGGCCCTCTGCCTTAGAGTTGGAGAGGTGGGAGGAGGCCTCTAGCCTTTGCTTACTGTCCAATCTAGGCTTCTTACCTGGGAAAGTGACAGTGCTGCTCCACCAGCCTTATGAGTCTTGTTTGGATTTGTGGCCCCATGTTTGAGACCCACCAGGGATCTCAGCTGGAGCTCAGAGTACTGTCTGCTCATATCCTCAGAGTCTGGTCCTGTTGGCCTGACCTCTGTTTCTGTGGGCGATGATGGGGTATGTTCAAACTGGGGAGAATCCTGAGCCAAAAACTCAAGTGTTTCAACCTCACCTTTCCTTTCCTTATACTGCCTCTGAGACAGTTCCCATGATGGCTCTATTCATTCCTCAGTTGGCGCACTCCTCCTCACCCTACGTGGCCTCTGCTTCAGGTTAGGGTCTCAGCTGAATTACTTCAACAGCCTTCTGCCTTCACGTCTGTCCTTCTCTCCAATTTATTTTGCATATAGCAGTCATAATGTTCTTAATAAAACACAAATCTGAGCACATTTTCTTCCCTGGCTTAAAGTCTTTAATTATTGCCTTCAGGTTATTGTCCCATTCCCACCCATATGACAAAGCTCTGGTATACCTCTGATGTCCTCCTCTGCCAGTGACCTTTTGATTGCAGAATTCATAGCACACTAACTCTTTACTCACCATGTCCTATTTAAATCTGTGCCTTCTCAGACTGGACTGCCATGCATTTACCCTTTACTGGAAGAACTCACTCCATGTTTTGAGAGGAAGACTGCCTCAGTCCTTAGAAAAGCACCTCTGAGGCAGAGTTTGGTGCTTCTAACACTGTGCCAAAACTCCATCATATACTCCCTGCTGATACAGCACCAGCCACACACAACAGCAGTCATGTCTGTCTCTCTTCATAGGCTGAAATTCTCAAGGGCAAGGTTGAATTTCCTTTCTCTGTATCCCCAGTGTTCAGAATGAGGCCAGCAAAGAGCAGGCCTCAGGCACCGTTAAATAAAGGAATATGAAGGCTCCCTGCCCGTGGAACCTTTCTTCCTCCATGTTTGACCCACCTAGAGGGAGGCCACTTGATCACTGAACCCACTGTTATAAAGTAGGACCCAGGCATGGAACACTTTGGGCCTTTCTGGGACTTGAGCAACTCAGGGTTCAGGGATGAGAGGGACAAGCTTTATTACTGGCTCCTAGTACACTGGAGAAAGAAACGGGAAAGAGATTGTTTTCTTTGTTAAGAGGGGAAACTGAGTGTTTGTGGCTTGCGCAAGATCACACAGCTACTTAGTGGTATCTCAGGGAGATGTTTTTGCACCCCTTCATCCTGTGAGTAGGGAAGCCTGGGCATGCCTTGTTCTTGCCATAAGTTAGCAGAACTGGAGGTGGAGGTTTCCAACATCGTATTCATTGGGGCTATTGATTGTCTTACTGGGCAGAATGGCCCTCATACTTATTATGCCATCCCAGCTTAGGCTTCCTTGTTTCTGCCTTCCCTCTAGATTATGGGGTAAGACATGGACTGGTTTCCCTCTTTCTTAGCATGTCCAGATGGTGGAAGCTGGTCCTCAGCCTTGAGCTTGGCTCTCTGTCCTCATGGAGGGAACTTTGCTTGGATAGGGTTCTCATTTTGAGGCTTATGATGCTGTATATTTCCCTGAGCCCTGCCAGCGACTTGCCTGGCCAGCCCTGTAGGACACAGTACTCACATATATTCCTTCCCAAAAGGAATCCTTTGATTTAAGTGGGCCAAATACAATCCTTTTCTTTGGGCAAACCAAGAGCCCTAAGGCCATTGAAGTGAGAAGCACTTAGTAAGGCCCTGATGCCCTAGACCATTTGGGCTCAGATGGAGGTGTCGAAGACCCACACAACCAGTCCTGCTCTCCTCTTCCATGGCTGTGATGGGGAGGTATGCACTAAGAAGCAGTGTAGGGTTATTCCAGCCTGTCAGAAGCCACAGTGAGAGTGTGGGGACTGTTTCTTTAGCTATATGGAGTCCACAATAGCTCAAGCACCAAGGGATGGGGGGGCTGGCTTGAGGAGGAGTGGGAGTAGATGGAAGGCCCCTTGGGGGGGAGCTGGGGCAGGCCCGTCCTTCACTTTGCCGTCTCTTTCTGTTGGGCTTCTCCCAGTTCATGGTTTTTGTATGTTTTGTTTCTTTATCTTGCTTCCTGCTGCTCATGTGCCCCCACGCTGTCTCCCTGCAGGCTCTCAGTCCCACATAACTATATGAGGTTGAGTTGCTGTTTGTATGATTTTTCTTAAGTTCCATCTTTATTATATTTTAGGGCCCAGGGATCATCCTGATATTGTTGATTCATTTATGCAACTCCTGGCACAGGTGTGTTTTAGTTTTATTCATTCACGTTCTGTTCTCTCTCTTTCTCTTTCTCTTATGTTGAAATTCAATTTAAGCCTATTTTTAGCTTTCTGTTGACAAATTTTTTTTTCTGTTCAGTTGAATAGAGTTTCTTCATCTGTTTCCGTGGAAGTTGACAACCCAACATCCTCCTTTAGTGCCCCTTTGCCTCAACTAGTTCAGTCTCGACAAAGACCAGGGAGAGGCTGGTCCAGAGGGTGGGGGCTGGGCTGGCCTGGAGGGAGTGAGATGGGAGGGGCAGTGACTGTGTCCAGCAGTTGCTGTGTAGCTGGCTTACCCAGGACATTCAGGGCAGGGCTGGAGCTCAAGAGCCTGGGCTTCTCTGTCCCCGTGCTCCTGCCGGGAACTGCTTGCCTCCTTGTTCCCATCCTGCTCCTGAGAGATGGGCTGGGAGAAGCTCCAAAGGGAGGGTCTACAGGTGAATGTGCGTGGTGGAGCCCAGTTTGGCTGGTGGAGAGGTTGCGCTGCTACTGGGCAGTGGTTGCAGCCTGCACTGTGAGACTACATTAGGATGTGTTTGTGTCTGTGTGTGTCTAAGTGTGTTGCATCTTATTTTGTATGTTTTGATTTGGGTTTAGGAAAGGAACAGAAATCACCTGTTGTAAGTAGTTGGGTATTAAGATAAATGTGAAATTGAAATGTGAGTACATGTTTCGATGCATGTTGTACACTGAATGTATGTTGTGTGTTTTGTGTTGTCATTGTGTTAGGCATTGATGGGTGTTGAGCACGGATGCGTGGTGCAGGTGTGTGTGGAGGCTATGGAAGTATGTTTTTAATGGAGAATAGGATTCTGCGTTTTGGTGTTGATGCATCTAGATTAGAGTGAGTGGCTCGGCAGATGTACATATTGGGCTTTGAGAGCATGATTTAGTGTAATGAAGGGTTCTCTATGGGTTGGGGAGATCCTGTGAGTTGGGATAAATGAAATGTTTCTCTGCTTCATCATTCCATGATATTTATTATGTAATATGTGCTTGGTGTTCTGCTAGACACTGAAGATAAAGTGGTTGTTGCTGTCCTGCAACTTACAGTCTAGTTGGAGGTGGGTGGGAAGAGTGAGGAATAGGGAGTACTCTGGGCCTGAAAGGGAATGTGTGTGGGTATCTGCAAGGTTGTATCTTTGGTGGAGAGGGTATTTGTGTATTTGCAAGTGTGTTGGGAGAGTCTACATGTGCTGGAGGACACGTGTAGACAAACTGGGTGTGGATAGTTGGGATGTGGGGTGTTTGGGATGTGGGGGTGTTTGGGTGTGTGACTGTGTAATGGGGATGTGTTGCATGTGTGGGAAAGTGTGTATGTAAGGGGTATGATAGCATCGTATGAATAGGGCATTTCAAGAGAGGGTGCATGTCAGGGTGTGTGCACAATAATAAACATGGGTGTAGAAGGTATGTGAGGGGTTGTAGGGTGGGGGCCTATGTGGTGTGAGCTGGCGGCATTGCTGGGGTACAGCAGTGTTTGAAGACTGCTGGAGCTGTGTCAACCATCTCCTGACTGAGGATGTGCCAGTCATGTCCTGATACAACTTGTCCTGTATCTTTATTTCACCTCCTCCAATGGCAGCACTGGCCCCTAGTAGGAGGTGGGTATGGCTGAGAAGGCCCTGTACACAGGGTATCCTGGGCAAAAGATGGGGCTGCAGGACACAGGAGGGGGCCTGTTGAGCTGGGGGCTCCATGTCCAGCTGCTGTCTCTTTTTCTTGCTGCCTTGTTCATGAGCCCAGAGGCCTCGACTTCCTCTGTGAATCAAAGTAAAAGCCACTGTTGGCAGGAGGACTGGCCCTGATTGAGGAGAGAACTGAAGGTGTTTGCTCAAAGAGTGACTTGGGACTCACGTTTTCTACATTGTGATCCCCACCCCTAGCCTCAGTCGGACACACCTATGCATTCATGCACACATACATGCATATAGCATCTTGGGGCTGCTCCTTCCCTGGCCAACTGAATTCTGGGGTGGTCAGGGTCCCCCAGAGATGTCTGGATGGCAGACTCTACCTGTGATATGTGATGTTAGGGGATGAGGTGGCAGGTGAATGGGGGAGATGGTCTCTAGAGCTGGCTGGAGCTGGGCTTACCAGCTCCACCTCCCACAGGCTCTGAAGCGGAAGCCAGATTTGTTCCTGTGTGAACGACTGGATGTCAAAGCAGTGTTCCAGTGTGGTAAGTGGGACCAGGGGGACAAGTGGGCCTAGGGCTCCCCTGGGAGGCTTCTTGGGTCCCCTCTGATCTGCCTCTACCTCTCCCACAGCTGTGCTGGCCCTCAAGTTCCCCGAGGCACCTACTGTCAAGGCCTCCTGTGGCTTCTTTGTGAGTCTCATGCAGACCTGTATCCCCCTGCCCTGCCCTGCCCAGAACTTCAGAGGGTAGGGTGTAGTGCCCAGGTGTCATCCTTAGGGAGAAGGGAAGGAGCTGGGGCTGACAGCTTCTCCATCCTCTGCAGACAGAGCTGTTGCCTCGGTGTGGGGAAGTAGAGTCCGTGGGAAAGGTGGTACAGGAGGATGGTCGTATGCTGCTCATAGCAGTGCTGGAGGTGAGCCGGAACAAGTGGGTGTTGGTAGGGGTGGGAGGCCCTTGCTGCTGAGGGAGCTGGCTTTCTGGGATGCTTGTGCCTTTGGGTGCCTAAGCTCTTGGATTTTATAACTTCCTCAATTAAATGGCAGGACATTAGGGTTGCTCTGAGGATTAGCTGGCACTCAGAAAACATTACTCACTTGCATAGTTTGACTGCAGAACTGTCCCAGAGAGCCTGGGAGCATGGTTAGGCCTCTTAGCTGCAGAAGGGGCAAGGCCTTGGTATACTAAGAGGCACTCTCCTTCAGGCCATTGGGGGCCAGGCCTCCCGCAGCCTCATGGACTGCTTTGCTGACATCCTCTTCGCCCTAAACAAACACTGCTTCAGTCTCCTGAGCATGTGGATCAAGGAGGCATTACAGCCACCTGGTTTTCCCTCTGCCCGCCTCAGCCCTGAACAGAAGGACACCTTCAGTCAGCAGATCCTTCGGTGAGCAGGGCTGGGCTGGGCCTGGGCTGTGGTAGGAAAGAAAGAGGTGGAAGTTGGATGATGCTAATCTATTTTCCCTTCTTTCCTTCAGTGAGCGAATGAACAAGAGGCGGGTGAAGGAGATGGTGAAGGAGTTCACACTTTTGTGTCGGGGGCTACATGGCACAGATTACACAGCTGACTACTGAGGGGCATCCCTGTCCCACTGTCCCACACCCACTCTCCTCATCATTTCCTATCCCCAAAGAGTAAAACCTGGACCGTCACTACTGCCTCTGTTTCCTTTCTGCTCCTACCATGTCCTAACTGAAAGACTAGGTCCAGAAGCCTAGGAAAAGGATGGGAGGACAGGGCTGGGGATTTAGCTCAGTGGCATAAGTGCTGCCTGGTGAGCGTGAGGTCATGAGTTTGATCCAAAAAAAAAAGGAAAAAAAAAAAAAAAAGGATGCAGGCCTTGATCAAGAATAGGGGGGATGGGCTGGGGATTTAGCTCAGTGGCTTAAGTGCCTGCTTGGCAAGCGCAAGGTTGTGAGTTCGAGCCCCAGTACCAAAAAAAAAAAAAGAATAGGGGGGCTGTCTTCTACCTCCTGGGGTGGGAGAGGAACTGCTATAGCTGAGCTGCCTACACTGGAACTGGAGTTTTGCCATTGCCATTGGGATGGGAGAAAGGATAGGTGGCTGCAGTAGTATTAGCAATCTCCTGCCCCTGTCAAATTAGTTTCAATGTGCATACCTGTTTACATTTAATCAAGTGTTGAGTATTAGTCCCGAGCTCTGTCCTAAATAAACAAAGGCTGTGTAGTCCAAAGCTACCATTCTAAACTACAAGTGGGGAGGAGAGCCTGCATGGAGGAGGTTTTGCTTTTGATGGGAAGAGGAGACATCCTAAACACAGGATGGGGTGTTTAGCTGGGTCCAGATGGGCGGAAAAAACTGGAGTGAGGCTTTGTATTCCAGGATGGGTGTTTGATGTGGGGTTTTAAAGCACCCAGACATGCGCATGATTGAGGAAGACTATAAGAAATCCCTGGGGGGGGGGGTAAGGGGATGGGAGAGACGGCTTTGCAGCACACGGAGAAGGAGGAGGAGAAAGGCAAGACCTTGTGTTTCCTGCATACCCGTCGCCATTTCTAGGAACCTCCCTCACAAACCTCAAAGCTTAGTCAGGACCAGGGACAGCTCCTGGCCTATTCTTCCTCTAGCAGGGTTGCTTTCTTTTCTGTCTGCTTAGCCATAATTTCACCCAGAGTGTCTCTCAGGGGCCCTATCCTGAGTAATCCTCTGTAAAAATCTAAAGGGCAGGACTGAGCTCTCCCGACTCCCAACCATAATTGATGGGGGGACTGGTTATGTCCACACTCATCTTTCGTGTTCTTTTCCCAACTTCTGCATGGACCTGGGATCTTCCATTCTTCCTCATTCAGTCTCCTATGCCAGCTGACATCAGTTCCGTCACCCTCATCCCATGAAAGCCACACCGTCCCCCTGCAAGTCCTCCTCAATCCCATTCTCACTTTATCATTTTTCACTTCTGGCATATGTGGAGATATTTCACGTATTTTAGTCCTTTTTTCTTACCACATGGTGTTTGAATGTCTATCTCCTTCTAGCCCTCCCCACAACAAATGTAGTACGTATAAGGCAGGAGACTGAGTGCTTAGCTTTTTTGATGCTCACTATGCCACTGACCTACTGCATCTTATTAGACAGCTCTTCATACCTCAGTTTCTTTAATCTTAAGATAATTCTTATTCAAAAGACTAACGTGGTGTCTGAAAAATAGTAAACATTCAGTGTTCACTGGACTGACATTGCTGTGAGAATAAAAGCAAATGGGATATGTAAAGAACAACTTTGTACAGTTTAATAAATTAGTTTGCGACAACCCTATTAAAGCACACTACTATTAAAGCTCCGATTCTACAGATAAGGAAACAGGGCACAGAGACATTCATGAGCTATAGTACTCTGGCAAGTGGCCAAACACGATATTAAAATCAAGGTCGTCCAGGGCCAGGGATTTAGCTCAGCGGCACAGCACCTGCCTGGCAATCACAAGGTCCTGTGTTAAATTCCCAGTGCCAAA